>PVKV010020048.1:0-5000 GCA_004027835.1 Alouatta palliata | reverse complement strand
ATTTTTTAATGGAATTGCTTAACTACCTATGCATATACTATGAAAAATGTGACTCAAAATCTTCAAGTCAGCTTCCCACAGGACCACGGGACTTCAATAATTTTCTTTTTGAATAGTGCAAAAGAGTTGTCTAAGAAGTACCTCATTTACAGTGTTTCCCTAAAGCAAAAAAACTTTTCCTACCTAACTCTAATGAAGTTACTATTGATAGACAAAATCTTACCATGTGCCTAAAAACATAAAGACATCAACTTTGTAGCTTGAATTATAATCCTTGCCTTTTCAAAATATGGTGTAAGTCAATGTTTGAACCAATCTTTTTGTCTTTCTAAGCAATCACATAACAGTTTATAAACCAAACACCTTGTACAAGGACATTGTATTTTCAGAACTACAAACTTAGGAAAGATCAGAGACCAAAGTAAAAACCTATGCCAAAATGTAATACACTTCTCTCTCAGTTCATGCAAACAATGATAAAGAAAATGAAAGGAGATAGGTCAAAGCCAGCGTAAACTTCAAGGACTCCTGAAAGCCCAGAATGCTTCTCACTAAACCTGATTCTCGCTATTAGGGACTTCTCGTTCCCAAGCAACATGGCCCTCCCTAGCATACTCCAGGCAATTGTGAGAAGGCCATTTAATCCACCTTCAAAAGGTCTTGGATTTTATCTGGCCCAAAATAGAAAAGAACATTTATTCTTTACTATAATGCAACCTTTCTCTTTTGAGAGACATAGAAAATGGTGATTTGTGTCAGAATTAAGACCTTTCCTAAGGGGACTAACAAGAGCACTTCCTTGGGGTTATCCAAGAACTTTAGACTCTCATATTAGGCCCTTACAGGTTGTTAAATAAAACATCATTAAATTTGAATTGAGACAAAAAAATGGACTGAGGATACCAAAAGAATAAAGCAGCAAGCTTACCTACAAATCAAAGAGTGCTCCCTTTTCTTCTCTAAAATGAGTAAGTCTCAAATACATGAGGAGATAATTAAGAGTCAGTGACACAAAGAAACATCACATAAACCTATCTATGTACAACACAGACGTGGCTACATTTGTTATTACTCTTTAGAGTTGTTTTTCATTTCAAAAGGAATAAAACTGCAGGTCAGAAAATTTCAAAACTTAGAAAAAAGAAAGAAGAATGATCAACTTGATTGCAAAGAACTCCATTTACTTATTCATTGTTTCCTACATATAATCAGCACTGATTGAATATTACGTAGGTATCAGACACTGTGGAAATGCAAAGATGTTTATAAGCCCCTCCTTACAGAAATCAACAGTTTCTTTAAGAAGATAAGCTCGACAGTAGACAATTAAAATACGGTGTCATAATTACTCAGAGAGATGCATATTTTGTAAATGATTTCAATTTGTACCTGATTTCAGGAGGAAAAGGATTATGCATGAGGTGATGAAACCTTAATTCTGATGTTGATTCCACTAGTAATTAACCATGTGACTTACAGTTCTCTTTTCTGGGACCCTGTTCCTTCATCTGGATAATGAAAGAAGTTTGACCAGATCCTCTCTGCCTTTCCAGGTCTTCATTATCTTATTTCATGGAAATTCTCTTGTTAATTCTCCTCATCATGGATGGCGGTGTTTATACCCCACAACAACTTATTCTTTAACTGGCCCATCATATCAAGGGAGGCTACCTATATGTCTTTTTCTCATCCCCTATCTTCTACTGATTATTTTATTTTCCCTTTGGAAAGGAAATATGGCACTTTAGAACTATTATGTGGTCATCAATATGCCCAAGAGACAGTAAAGAAATTATTTTCAACAGAAAGATGATAAAATTGCCCTTCATTCTACAAAATTCTCTATGCCCTGAAGAGAATCCTGGATCCCATAATATATTTTCTTACAACACTTTCTGGATAGGACTTCTCTGCCGTTAAGAAAGGATTATTCTGAGTAAATGGTGACTATGCCTTCTACTATTTAGCATGGATAAGAGAACTGCCACTTGCCTGGTTCCTGGGGGAATGGGGAAATAAGTTTTTTTCACAGACACACTAAATTGATTCCATTATGTTTCCACTCTTCTTCAGCAGGGACATTTATCTTCCTTTATACTAGACAATTTATGGGGGAAATTCAGTAGACCCCTCTGAATCTCTTTCGCACAATCGATGTAGAGACTTCTCTCCAGCTGGTAGGTTGTCAGTATCATGGTAGACTCATCAGAAGCCAAAGATTGAGTTTCACACACTGGTCTGGATGAAAAGATTTGGTGATTTCAGTTATTTGCCTGTTAGTTAACTGTCTTTATTAGAATCTTATTTATTGTCATAAACCACAAAATTTCTGTTTTCCTTTTGGCTAACCCTTAGAATGAAGTAGGTTCTCAGGGGAGAATAAAATAATCTTTTTAAGGGAAATCTAGGATAACTTACATAAATGTCTAACTATAAGAAGGTATAGCATCAATTATGTTCTCTTAAGTATATGATAAAGATCTTATCCTAAGCCTAACCCTCATGTCCAAGAAAAATTGATAAATAAGGGAGGAAGATGGATTGTAGTTGGTATTCCTGTAACTGAAGAAGGAGAGGATATTTTGCTATGTTTAGTCCACAGATAGAGATGATAAGTGGAAAGGTCAGAATGTTCTCTGCTCCACACTCAACCCCACTGATTGGCTCCTGAGCTGTTAAAGACAAGAAACTATTTTCATAAAGGACCTGAGGCACTTGGGTCAACCATGATATTGCTGCAAGCTTATCCCAGACTAGAAGACATACACATTCTTCTCACTGCATTGGAAAACATAGTAGAGGCCAGGCATGGTGGCATATGCCTATAATCCCAGCATTTTGGGAGGCTGAGGCTGGCAGATTACTTAAGGCCAGGAGTTCAAGACCAACCTGACCAATATGGTGAAATCTCATCTCTACTAAAAATACAAAATTAGCTGGGTGTGATGGTGTGCACCTGTAATCCCAGCTACTTAGGAGGCTGAGGCGGGAGAATTGTTTGATCCCAGGAGGCAGAGATTCCAGTGAGCCAAGATCACACCATTGTACTCCAGCCTGGGCAACAGAGTGAGACTCTGTCTCAAAGGGAAAAAAAAGGAAGAAAAAGAAAAACACAGTAGAATTCTACAAAATGAGTTCCAGTATTATAATATCAACAACTGGCATGTTACAGATAGGTAGGCAATGAGCAGGGCAGGAGTGAGCTCTCCCCAACCCACTAGGAATGTCAAATGATGATTTGGCAATTATCACATTGTCTCTCCAAAAACGATAGTTCAGCATCCAAGGAGAGACAATCTCTTGATGGTCCACACCTGTTAACATTAAAAATGCTAGTCGAATGCCGGCCCCAGGGATAAGCAACTTCTTGGGCATTTGTGTTAAGAGACAAAAATAGCAAAGTATGGTCTTCCAGGGCATACTCTACCAGAAAAGGGAAGAAAGCCTCAGATGGGCATGCATCTAACTCCCTAAACACGCTGGACATGCTCCATTCCCCCGGGTAAGGAGGGCATTGCGCATGCAGAAAGCCTACCCTAAAACAACAGTCATGGGAAAGAGGCAAGCCTATAAAGTCCCAGGATCAAGGTTAAATGCTCCATTGTTTGCTGTCTTCTTTTGTTCTCTTTTCTCTATTAGACCTTCAGGTACCTGCTTGAGTCTCTTCCAAGCAGATTTTTCTTTCTTTCCTGTTCTACAGCCTTTTAAATAAACTTCTATTCCTGCTCTGAAGCTTACCTTGGTCTCTTTTTCTGCTTTATGCCCCTCAGTCCAATTGTTTCTTCTCAGGAGGCAAGGACTGAAGTTGCTGTGGACCCATACAGACATGCCATGGGTAACTCGGGGTAATTCAAATTTCTGCCACTGCTAGCAAGCAGAGCCATGAAAGAGACCTTACTGTCTAGCAAACGTGACAGTACTGTCAGGATATCTCTGGGAGATGGCAGATCCACAGCCAACATGAAAAACAGCATATTCGTGACAGGAATTAATGGATATATATATATAGCATTACAGTTGTTGAGCTAATATGTGCAGTGCTAATATGTGTTTGTGAACTATCTAATTTCCAAAAAACACTTGAGGGTGAGGATTGCTTAATACAGGGTGCTTAAGGACTGTATTAGATGAGAGCAAGAGTTGGTGTTATTTGGCTTAAGCAGAGATATTTTGTTAAGACGTAAAAGAGTATAGCAGTCTTAAACTGCCATGCTTTGCCATCAATTCATTCATTTATTCATCAGTTATATCCTAAACACTCACTGTGGTAGGCTTAGGATGTACTGTGGTAAATACAACAGGCATGGTCTTTGTACTTCTGGAGCTTATCATGTAATCAAATGCCTACACATTAAACAAGCAAATAAATGCTTTAACATATAATTAACATTGTGATAGATGTTATGAAGGAAAATAGAAAGCTAAGGAAAAAAATAATGGGATATTGAGATTCACTCTTGTTCGGTTAGTTGAGGAAGGTGTTGCTGAGGATGTGATATTTAAGGGAGACTGGAAGAAAAATAGCAAGCCGTGGTCAAAGACATAATGATTAAAAAAGGATTAGTGTGCCTGAGAACTGAAATCAGGACAGCATAGCTGGACTTTAGTGACATATTTCATCAAACTGGTTTTTAACTTGAGTAGACATAGCTTTGATCCCAATATCTTTCTTAATTTCCTCCAGTGTGACAAAGTGAGAAAATGCTTATCAGGAAAAACAAAAAGGTTGATGATGTGCCAGAAGTACTTCATAGACCCATTTTCAACTTCCTATTAAAACGATGAGTTTGCATCCTTTGTAGGGACATGGATGAACCTGGAAACCATCATTCTCAGCAAACTGACACAGGAACAGAAAACCAAACACCGCATATTCTCACTCATAGACGGGTGTTGAACAATGAGAACACATGGACACAGGGAGGGGAGCATCTCACACTGGGGTCTGTCTGGGGGAAAAAGGGGAGGGACAGCAGGGGGTGGGGAGTTGGGGAGGGATA
>PVKV010020047.1:0-40696 GCA_004027835.1 Alouatta palliata | reverse complement strand
GTTCAAGCAATTCTCCTGCCTCAGCCTCCCGAGTAGCTGGGACTACAGGCACGTGCCACCATGCCCAGCTAATTTTTGTATTTTTAGTAGAGACGGGGTTTCACCATGTTGACCAGGATGGTCTCGATCTCTTGACCTCGTGATCCACCCACCTCGGCCTCCCAAAGTGCTGGGATTACAGGCATGAGCCACCGCGCCCAACCTCAAGACCCACTTTAGATCCAAAGACACAAATAAGTTAAAAGTAAGAAAATGGAAAAAGATATTCCATGCAAATAACAACTAAAAGAGTCTGTGGTGGCTATATTAATATCACACCAAATAGACTGTAAGTCAAAAACTGTTACAAGCGACAAAGAAGCACATTATATATTCATAAAAGGTTCAACTCATCAAAAAGATAAAACAGACATAAATATGCATGCACCTGACAATAGAGAAATTGTGTGAAGCAGAAGTTGACAGAAATGAAGGGAGAAATAGACAGTTCTAGAGTATTAGAGACTTCAATACTCTACTTTCTTTTCTTTTTCTTTTTTTGAAATTAAGATCTCACTATATTGCCCAGGCTGGTCTTGAACTCCTAGGCTCAAGCAATCCTCCTGCCTCAGCCTCCTGAGTAGTTGAGATTACAGGTGCATGCCACTACACTCAGCTTCCCCAGTTTCAATACTAAGTAGAACAAGTAGACAAATTATCAATATGGAAGTAGAGGACTTAAGTAACACGAAACCATTTAGAGCTAAAAGACATATTTAGAACACTCAATCCCAAAATAGCAGAATACACACTCTTCTCAAGTGCATGGAACATTCCCCAAGGTAGACCATATGCTAGGCCACAAAGCAAGTGTCAATCATATTTAAAAGTTAAAATCACACCAAGTATCTTCTCTGGCCATGGTGGAATAAACTAGAAATGAGTAACAGAAGAAAAACTGGAAAATTCACAAATATGTAGAAATCAAACAACCAATGGGTCAGAAAAGAAATCACATGGAAAATTAGAAAATACTTTCAGAAGAATGAAAACAAAAATGCAACATATCAATACTTAGGGGATGAAGTAAAAGTAGTGCTCAGAGAGAAATGTGTAAGTGTAAATGCCTGCATTAAAAAGGAAGCTCTGAAACCAATAATTTAACTAGACACCTCAAAAAACTAAACTAGAAAAAAATAAAAAAGAAGAGAAAAACAGAAGCTAACAGAAGAAAGAAAAGAATAGAGATCCAGAGATAAGTGAAAAAGAGAATATAAAATAATAGAAAATCAATGAAACCAAAGTTGATTTCTTGAAAAATATTTTAAAATAGGGGTTGGGGGGAGTGGAAGCTACGGATCCACTGGAGGAGAGAGAAATGCAGTTTGCTGCATGGTTAAAAAAATATTTGAAAATCACCCCATTCCACAGTATGAGGTGAACCCACGGACCACAGAGATTTTACATCATCTTTCAAAACACAGCAGGGTCCGGGACGGGGATGTCTATCTGATAATAGAGGACTTGAAGCAGAAAGCAAGTGAATACGAGTCAAAAGTATCTTCAAGATCTTCTCATGGAGGGTGTGAAAATTTCCCCTGCCAATCTGTCTAGCACTGGTTCCAGGTATCTGAATGCTTTGGTTGACAGTGTGGTGGCCCTGAAACAAAGGAGACCTCACTAGCTAGTTTTATCTCTGCAGTGAATGATTGGACCTCTGATGTCTTTTATACCAAATCCAAAAGTGAAGAAATCAAGATTGAACTGGAAAAACTTGAAAAAAAATCTAACTGCAACTTTAGTATTAGAAAAACGTCTACAGGAGGATCTCAAGAAAGCAGAGTTGCATCTTTCTGCAGAAAGGGCCAAAGTTGATCATCATCGTCAGAATATGGACTTTCTAAAAGCAAAGTTAGAGGAATTCATATTTGGAATCAAGGCTGCAGAGGAGCAACTTTCAGCCAGAGGCATAGATGCTTCTCTGTCTCATCAATCCCTAGTAGCATTGTCAGAGAAACTGGCAAAAGTATAACAACAGACTATACCTTTGAAGAAAAAATTGAAGTCCTTTTTAGACTTAAAACCTAATCCATCTCTTGCTCAAGTGAAAATTGAAGAATCAAAGCAAGAATCAGATAGCATTGAAGCTGAACTTAAAAGGAGAGTAGACATAATAGAACTGTGATAAGAGCCAAATAAACATCCTTTTCCCTAACAAAGTAAATTGAATAGGACTTTACAGAGTTCTTTTTCCTCTTGGCATGTCTTAATAACAAAATTTTCTGTATTCCTAGATTACAGAATGTCATAATTGATAAAATATGGTTTCTTACTGCTTGTTGCATTTTTGTGCCCAGATACATAGTTTTCATATTAAAAAGCCTTTTAAAAATTTTTAAAATGGACAAACCTTTAGCTAGATTGACTAAGAAAGACAGAAGACTCATATTACTAACATTAGAAATGAAAGTGAGGACATTGCTACCAACCTTACAGAAATAAAAAGGATTACAAGAGAATGCCACAAACAATTATATACCAACAAATTAGAGAACCTAGATGAAACAGACAAATTTCTAGAAAGACACAAATGACCGAAACTGACTCCAAAAGAAATAGAAATTCTGAATAAACCTATACCAGGTAAAGAGATTGAATCAGTAATCAAAAACCTCCCAACAAAGAAAAACCCAGGACCAAATGACTTCACTGGTGAATTCTAGAAAATGGTTGAAGAAAAAGTAACACCAAATCCTCTCAAACTGCTCCAAAAAATAAAAGAATAAGGAAGACTTTCTAACTCATCCTATGAGATCAACATTGCCCCAGTACCAAAACCAAAGACAACACAAGAAAATAAAATTACACGCTAATATCCTTTTGAATGTAGATGCAAAAGCCCTCAATAAAATACTAGCCAATGAAATCCACTGAATATTAGAAGAACTATACATCATGATCAACTGAGATTTATACCAGGAATGCAAGGGTAGTTCAACATGAAAATAAATCAATATATAATATACCACGTTAATAGAATGAAGCAAAAAATCTGAGGATCATTTCAACAGATGCAGAAAAGCCATTGACAGTATCCAACATGCTTTCATGAGAAAAACACTCAACAAAATAGGAATAAAAGGGAAATTTCGTAACATAATTAAGGGCACATATAGAAAAACCCACAGCCAATATCATAAGCAATGGTGAAAGACTAAAATCTTTCCCCTCAGATCAAGAACAATATAAGTGAAATGGGAGGGTGAGATGCAAAATAAATAAATAAATAAATAAATAAATAAATAAAAATAAAAAATAAAAAAATTTTAAAAAAGAACAATATAAGTATGGCTATTATCACCACTGCCATTCAACCTTGTAATAAAAGTTCTAGCCAGAACAATCAGGCAAGAAAAGGAAACAAAATTGTTGAAATAGGAAAGGAAGAAATAAAACTATCTCAATTTGCAGATGATATAATTTTATATACAGAAAATCCTAAAAAATTCATATCCAAAAGGAACTATGAGAACTAATAAACAAATTTAATAAAGTTGCAGAATATAAAATCAACACACAAAAATCAGTTGTAATTTTGTTTCTGTTTTTTGAAATAGGGTCTAGCTGTGTTGCCCAGGCTGGTGTGTGCAGTGATGCAATCAAGGTTCACTGCAGCCTAGACCTCCCAGGCTCAAGTGATCCTCCCATGTCAGCCTACTGAGTAGATGGGACTACAGGCACACACGATCATGCCCAGCTAATTTTTTTATTTGTTTGTAGAGAAAGGGTCTTACTGTATTGCCCAGATTGGTGTCAAACTCCTGGGCTCAAGCGATTTTCCCAGCATGGCTTCCCAAAGTGCTGGGATTGCAGGCATGAGCCACAGTGCCCAGTCAAAAACAGGTGCATCTCTATACACTAGAAATGAACAGTCCAAAAAGGAAACGGTTTAAATTCCACAAAAATAATAAAATACTAAGAAATAAATTTAACCAAGGAGGTGTAAACCTTATACCCTGAAAACTGCAAAACAGTGCTGAAATAAATTAAAGAGAACTTACATATACGAGAAAACAGCCTGTGTTCATTATTCATGAATTGGAAGACTTAATACCATGAAGATGGCCGTATTCCCCTAACAAATCTAGAGATTCAATGCAATGTCTATCAAAATCCCGATGATGGCCTTTCTTTCTTTTTTTTTTTTTTTAGAAATGGAAAAGCCAAATCCTAAAATTCCTATGGAATTGCAAGGAGCCCTGAATAGCCAAAGCAATGTTGAAAAGAAGAACAAAGTTGAAGGACTTACACTTTCCCATTTCAAAGCTTACTATGAAGCTACAGTAAATAAAATAGAGTCAGGCTGGGCCCAGTGGTTCATGCCTGTAATCCCAATACTTTGGAAGCCCAAGGTGGGAGGATAGCTTGAAGCTTGAGCCCAGGAGTTTGAGACCAGCCTGGGCAAAACAGTGAGCACTTGTTTCTACCAAAAAAAAAAAATTTTTTTTTTTAAATTAGCTAAGTGTGGTGGTGTACCTGTAGTCCCAGCTACTTGGAAGGCTGAGGCAGAAGGATCACTTGAGCCTGAGAGGTCAAGGCTGCAGTGAGTGTTGATTGCATCACTGCAGTCCAGCCTAGGTGACAGAGGGAGACTCTGTCTGTAAAACAAAATTAATTTAAATTAAAACAGTGTGGCATTGCCATAAGGATAGCCTTTGACAAGGACTAACACGTTTTCATGATTAAAAAATAGTCAACAACATAAAAATAAAAGGGAAGTTTCACAATATGATAAAGGCTATTTAAATCACCATAGTATAATTGAGAGTCTTGCTATAAATTCATACATATGTGGCCAACTGATTTTTCACAAGGGAGCCAGGACCAGTCAATTGGAAAGAATAGTCTCTTTAGCAAATGGTGCTGGGAGAAATGGATAGAATGAAGTTGGACCATTACTCCATATTAATACAAAAAATTAACTCAAAATGAATCAATGACCTAAATGTAAGAGATCAAGCTATAACACTATTAGAAGAAAACCTAGGGGTGAATCTTCCTGACCTTGGATTTTGCAGTGGTTGCTTAGAAAAACAGATAAACTGGGCTTCATAAAAATTTTAAACTTTGATCTATCAAAGGACACTATCAAGAAAGTGAAAAGATAGCCAGGCATGGTGGCAGGCACCTGGAAAGAAAGAAAAAGAAAGAAAGAAAGAAAAACAAAGAAAGAAAGAAAGAGAAAGAAAGGGAAAAGATAACCTATAAAACAGAAGAAAATGTTTGCAAATCACATATCTGATAAGGGTCTAGTATACAGAATATATAAAGAACTCATAAGAAGAAAAACACAAATAACCCAATTTAAAAATGTGTGAAGGATTTGAATAGACTTTTCTCCAAAGAAGATCTAGAGATGGCCAACAAGCACATGAATAGATGTTCAATATAATTAGTCATTAGAGAAATGCAAATCAAATGAAAATGAGATGCCACTTCACAACCACTAGGTTGCTCATAATAGGAAACACGGAAAATAACAAATGTTGGTAATTGTGGAGAAGTTGGAACTATTGTACATTGCTGGAGGAAATACAAAATGGTGCAGTGCTGTAGAAAGCAGTATGGTAGTTCTTCAAAAGTTAACCATAGACTTACCATACCCACATAGCCCAGCTATTCCACTCCTAGGTAAATACCCAAAAGAATTGAAAAGAAGTATTCAAACAAATACTTGTACATGAATGTTTATAGCAGCAGTATTCACAATAGCCAAATGATGGAACTAGATGGTTCCACAACATTGTGAATGTACTAGAAGTCACTAAATTTTACATTATAAAATGGCTAATGATTAATTTTATATTATGTGGACTTTATCTTAATAAAGACAAACATACAAACAACTTTTAAAACAGTTACCATATGACCCAGCAA
Source organism: Alouatta palliata (assembly GCA_004027835.1). Classification (NCBI taxonomy): domain Eukaryota; kingdom Metazoa; phylum Chordata; class Mammalia; order Primates; family Atelidae; genus Alouatta; species Alouatta palliata. Next base: position 34,780 of record PVKV010020047.1, on the reverse strand, counting down.
TACCACTTTTGGTATATGTCTGAGATAATTGAAAACACATGTCCAAATAAAAACTTACATGTGAATGTTCATAGCAACATTATTTAAAAATACCAAAAGTGTAGCTAGGCTTAGTGGTTCATGCCTGTAATCCCAGTGCCTGGGAATATGAGATGGGAGAATCGCTTGAGGCCAGAAGTTTGAGAACAACCTCGGCAACAAAGTGAGACCACATCTCTAATAAAGAGAGAAAGAAAGAAAATAAAAGATGGCCAGGTGTGGCAGCTCATGCATGTAATCCCAGCACTTTGGGAGGCCGAGGCAGGTAGATCACCTGAGGTCAGAAGTTTGAGACCAGCCTGGCCAATATGGTGAAACCCTGTCTCTACTAAAAATACGAAAATTAGCTGAGCGTGGTGGTGGGCTGCTGTAATCTCAGCTACTTGGGAGGCTGAGGCAGAAGAATCACTTGAACCCAGGAGGCAGAGGTTGCAGCCTGGGTGACAGAGAGAGACTCTGTCTCAAAAAAAAAAAAAAAAAAAAAAAAAAAAAAAAAAAAAAAAAAAAAAAAAAAAAAAAAAAAAAAAAAAAAGAAAGAAAGAAAGAAAAAGAAAAAATACATGTAATAGCCCAAAGTAGGAAACAACCCAAATGCCCATCAATGGATGAATGGATAAACAAAATGTGGTATAGCCATATAATGGAATATTATTTGTCAATAAAAAATAATGAAGTTCTGATTCACCCAAGTGGATAAACCTTGAAAACATTATGCTAAGTGAAAGAAGCCAGAGAGAAAGACCACATATTGTATGACTTCATTTACATGAAAAGCCCAGAGTAGCAAATCTACAGAGACAGAAAATAGATTAGTGATTGCCTTGGGCTGGGAGCTGGGGGCAGGATGAGGAATGCCTCAAATGGGAACAGGTTTCCTTTCTGGGGTGATGAAATGTTCTAAAATTAGACAGTGGTGATCAATGCACAATCTTGTGAATATACTAAAAACCACTAAATTGTACATTTCAAAAGAGTGAACTTTAGGGTGTATAAATTATATGTTAATAAAGCTGTTACTTTTTTTAAAAAAGAAACATGATTAAAGAAAAGACTTTAGAATAGTTTGGATTTAGGGTGCATTTTCCCATTCTTTTCTGTTTTACTGTAATTTGTTTTCAGGCATTTCTGAACTTGGCAACATTTCCATGATATTACCAAGTTCATGAGCTGGTTTGAAATAACTATTTCCTGTTATTACTTCATATTTTCATAACTTTTGAGCAAAGGATGTAATGTGGGGCAGGAAGATATGATTTTTTGGGAATTTCCCAGTCTTGGCTTTGAATATTTAGGTTCTTTCCAAGTTTTCAATCTGATAGATCAGAAGAGATATAAGTAGCTGAAAAGGAATTAGTAATGTAAAAATTAAAAAGTGGTAGAAAACAAAAAATCTGAAAAATGCTAGAAGATGCTATTTGCAAAACTGTCCCTGGTGCACTTATCAACATACGAAAAAAAAAAAAAAGAGTGCCTGGAGATATTTATTTATTTATTTATTTGAGACACACTCTGTCACCCAGGCTGTAGTGCAGTAGTGCGATCATGGCTCATTGCAGCCTTAACCTCCTGGGCTCAAGCAATCTTCCCAACTCCACCTCCTGAGTAGCTGGAACTACAGATGTGCGCCACCATGCCTGGCTAATTTTTTTGGTATTTTTTGTAGAGATGGGGTTTTGGCAGGTTGGCCAGTCTAGGAAATATTTATTTTTATTTATTGGTTTCACTTCTCTACCCGGTTGCTTTTGACCACATCTGCCAACAATGGGGCTTACCTTGTGTTCTGGGATGCTCTTATTATGGGGTTGAGGACAGGAGAGACTTTGATGCTGCCCTGGGCCTTTACATCTATAATTCAGCTCCCCACCTCTCCCCACAATGCAGTCAGAAGTCCCCCTCAGACTTACGGGGCTTCTGGGAGCTGCAGGATCCGTAGGAACCCTCGCCACACACCCTGGGTCCTGGGACCCTCAGGAGGGTCAGGCCCTCAGCAGGACACGGTGAGAGTGAGCAGACAGCAGTCCCTGTGGAGGAGAGGGTGGACTCAGGCCAAATGCCTAGTGGGGACGGGGTGACAAATACTCTCCTGTCCTCACCTGCCTTCACCCACTGTGGCCTGCAAGTACAGCTCTGAGGCAGCTCTTAAGTCAGACACCTCCACTTCAGTGGCATCTTCTACCACCCTAGAGGAAAGGGAGGCTGAGCTCAGCTCCTAAGTCAGACACCTCCACTTCAGTGGCATCATCTACCACCCTAGAGGAAGGGGAGGCTGAGCTCAGCTCCTAAGTAACAGGGTTCTGCCCTGCCCCCCAGAACCTCTACATGGGGAGCCCATGGAGGTCCCCGTAGCCTGTAAGAATCAACCAAAGGCTCCAGCTTCAGTCTACTTCTCTAAACGTTTCTCATCCTCATGATTTTATTTTCCCTCCTGTGAATAGGGTAGTTGGGATCACTCCCATATGACAGATGGAGAAACTGAAGTCCTGCTCAGTGACATGCTCAAAATCACCTGGTGTGACAATGACTGAGTCGGGACATGGGGCTGGGAATAGAGTTGAGGTGGTGTGAGCTGAAGAGGTGTTAAGTGGGGTGAAGGGAGTGAGAGGGTTGGGCACATGGGATGAAGGAAGAGGGTTGGGGGTAATCCTGAGAGCAGCCCCTGACCCTGTAAGCATGACCCCAAGCTCAGAGCTTCCTTCCCCTGTGGTGGCAGTTGGTGGAGACCCCCAAAGGCTCAGCTTGGGGGAGGCAGCCCTGCCTTAAGACAAGCACCCTCAGACTCCACTGGGCCCTGAACACTCACAAGCCCAGAGGGGCCACATCCAGCACCGACAGGTTCTCCACCCCTGGAGAGACCAGGTCCCGGGTCTTTCCGCTGGGGCTGAACTGGGGGTCACACAAGCACACATATTACAAACTGAGCCTTTCCCTACCTTCAACTCACATGATCCTCCTGGGTACCAAACAGGGCACCAAGAATTCAGCCTTTTCGTAGTCAGAGGAGAGGAGACCTCAGAGAGGTATGCCCATGCTGGTGAGCAGCAGAGTGAGGCTGGACACATGCGTTCTGGCTCCCCACAAACCTCAGGCTCCTTCTGCAGCATCGCCCTGGCCCTAGTCCCCAGATCCCACCCTCTCCCCTCCTGCAAGGGTCTCACCTGCACCAGGCTAAGAGTGCTAAGCACAGGATCAGAACAGCTTTGGGGCAGAGCTTTCTCAAACAGCATCTGCAGCAGCTAAAGCGGAGAAGCGTTCAACGAGGATTAAGAAAATATAAATCTGTCCTTCAACATTTCCTGAGAGCGAAGTCTGTGTCATGCCCTATACTGGGGACATGGTAACCAGAATAGAAATAGCACCAGTCTTCATGTTCACAGCAAGCCGGAAAGTGAACAGACATTCTCAGTGGGACAAGCTGTTTGCTGCACGGGGATTCACGACATGTTCTGAGGCAGCTACTTTGATTTGGGGGCATTCTGATGAAGTCCCCACAATAAAACTTCAACGCTTACCATTAGTATTACCAGGAACTGTGAAAATAGGATCTCCTTGGATATTTGATTTTTTCATGCCACCCCTCTCTAACCCTCAACCTATCAGCGCCAGCTTCCCACCTTCATTTTATTTTTTAATTAAAAAGTTTTTTTTCCTTGGAAGGATATCAGTAACAAGGAAAAAAAATTTTTTTTGTTTTTGCTTTTTTTTTTTTTGAGGCGGAGTTTTGCTCTCGTCACCCAGGTTGGAGTGCAGTGGCATGATCTCGGTTCACTGCAACCTCTGCCTCCTGGATTCAAGTGATTCTCCTGCTTCAGCCTCCCAAAAAGCTGGGACTACAATTGCCCACAACCACACCCAGCTAATTTTTTAAATTTTTAGTAGATATGGGGTTTTGCCATGTTGGCTAGGCTGGTCTCAAACTCCTGACCTCAGGTGATCCACCCACCTCAGCCTCCCAAAGAGCTGGGATTACAGGTGTGAGCCACTGCACCTGGCTCCTTTCCACCTTCTTTGACTTCCCAAAAGCTGCATAAATTGACCCTGGCAAAACATCCTGCCTTGATCAATAGGGTGCTTGCTGTAGGAGCCCTACTGAGAGCTGATGTGGAGAGGGAAGATTCTCAGAAGTCTCCAGGAGAGGTAATCCCTGTGCCGCATGCGGCCTGTGCCCTGGTGGCTCCTCTGGGACTCACCTGAGGCACGAGTCGAGGTGCCTCTGTTTCCCTGCCTCGGAGCAACAGGGCCACACTGTACCCTCGGCCTGCAGAGCCCAGTGTGGATTGGACACGTGCCAGCAGCTCCTGCTCTGCCTCCTACAGGGAAATACAGGCACGTTCCACTGACTCTGGAGGCAGCCGGTACCCCAGGATCCAGGGGCCTGAGGGCTCCCACCCTCCTCTCATCACCCTCCCAGACCTCCCTACCTGAGCGGCATCAGGGCCCAGGACTCTGTCAAAGGTGAAGCTTTGCTCCTGTGGGCAGGACTGGGGTCAACTGTGATATTCCCATCTTCCCCTGCACCCTCCACCCCACCCCTTCGCCCCCCGCCCCCTGACACACACTGCCCATCCACCTGAGTCTCCAGAGTCCCGAGCTGAAGCAAACGGATGTTTGTGGGTTCCACCAGGAGTGTGGGGCTACAGGTATCCACAGGGCCTGAAAAAGGAGGACTTCATATCAGCTGTCATAAGGAAAACTGGCTCCAGGATTCCTGAGTTCTGCCCTCAACCTTTGCCTCAGTTTCCCAACTTAAGCTGGCCCAGCCCTCCCTTCTTCCAAGAGGCTCTCCTGGGCTGCACTCCCTCGGAGTACAAATGTGGAGGGCTTCTTATCTGATCTCTTCCCCGACTCCACTTCTACCACCACGGTCAGCATGGTGTGTGGGTTGCGAGAGATCATGAGGGCCCATCAAGGAGGCTGAGCTGCCTGGCTCAAACCAGACCCTGTGGTCACTACCTCTCCACAGTCCATGGCCTCTCAGCCTCTCAGCTTCCCCTCAATAATTCATGAATCTCATCTGAGGGGCGGGGAGGGGTGGCTCTGGACCTGGTAACCTACTAAGGGAAGTGACATTCCCTTCTCTTGTGAGAGAACATTGCATAGGGTTCTTTCATTTTTTTCCTTTTTTGAAAATGTTCAAACATTGTAACATTAGAGAGAATAGTATCATCGACCTCCAGGTACCTAGCTTCAGCAATTACCAAATTCTGGCCAGTCTTATTTCTTTTGCTCTCCTCCCATCCCCAGCAGATTATTTTGAAGCAACTCTCAGACATCCTAGTATTTCATCTATAACTAGTTCAGTATACTACAGTTAATTTTAGAACGTTTTCATCACATCATAAGGAAATTTGGTTCCCTTTAGCTATTAGCTCCCTAACCCAAGCCCACTGCACCCTGCAACCCTAAGCAACCACTCATCTATTTTCTGCCTTTACAGATTTGCCAATTCTAGACATTTCGTATAAACAGAATCATATACTGAGTGGCCTTTTGTGTCTGTTTTTTTCCACTTAACATAATGTTTTCAGTTGTAGCATGTCTCAGTATTTCTTTCCTTTCTGTGGTGGATAATGTTCCACAATAGAGCTCTGTCACCAACTGCCTGGAGTTTGGCCAAGTTTCACCACGAAGGGTATCATCCTCCATGAGACTGCACTCCTCCATGAGAGCAGTCTCAAGTTAAGGGGTCCCCAGGCCTTCTTCACTCCAGCTGTCTGCAGGTTTTGGTGTCCCCACTACTCCAGGCCTGACAATTCACTAGAACAGCTTGCAGAACTCAAGTAAGTGCTACACTTATTGTGTCTGACACTAATTCTCTGCCACCAGCTGAGTGTTTTATGATTCAATTCAACTCTGACACTAACTACACGGAGTTAGTGTCAGTTCCCATGAATTAAAAGAAAACATCCCCAACAAGACTGCCCTTAATTCAAATACCAGCTGCAAGTGGGATCATCAAGTCATTCACAAGTTTGTCTGACTTGGCTACAAATTCAGGGGTTTCCCATGATCCCACCCCAGATTGAGTAATTCACTTGAGTGACTCACAGAACTCAGAAAAGTGCTTACTTACTATTACCTTTTTATTATAAAGAATACAAATGAATAGTCACATTGTTTTATTTAAGTGAGTTATATAAGAAACGCCATGCTCTGAGTTTTAAATTAAGAGCCCTTTGTTGCCGGAGATCGAGAGACAGTTAATGCTTAAAATTCTTTCGGCCCCGAGGAAGGGGCTTATCTTTTAGACTTTGATTTAGGTAGGGGAGGAGGAGCCTAGCTGAAGTTGAATTTTACAGAAGCAGAACAAGCAAGTTAGAACCAGGGGGCAGCAGGTTCCCAGGACTGTTGGTTGCTAAGGGTATTTTTATACAATTATCAAGGGGGATAGCAGGGGGAACTTTCCATACAATCAATTACCAAGGAAGGTATTCACGATAGCAGGCAGACTTACCAAGCAGGATGCGGTTACAGTGGTAACAGGTACTGTGAACAGGATGAACCACTCTTAACAGTTTAAAGCTTTGAGTGCAGCATGACCCAATAATGCACCTGAGGGGGCTGAGACAGGGAGGGGGAAGCCAAGCTGGAGCCTACTGCCAAGATGGAGTCAGTTAGTATAACACAGGCTAGGTTATTACATTCCCCACCTGCGTTTTTTTTTTTTGTTTTGTTTTGTTTTTTTTTAAGACGGGGTTTCACCATGTTGGTCAGGCTAGTCTTGAACTCCCGGCCTCAGGTGATCTGCCCGCCTTGGCCTCCAAAGTGTTTGGATTACCGGCGTGAGCCACCACGCCCAGCCCCTACTTGTGTTTTTGGAGAGTCAACGCATTGACTCTTCAGTTACAACAAGGAGGTTACAGTGGCTTTTGAGATACGTAAGTTTGACAGAATTTACATGCTGCCTTATGAAAGCAAGGAGCCAATTTAGTATACAGGGCCCAAAGATTAAGCTTAACAGGAGGAGAAAAAGAGGTTTTGCTAGCCCAGTTATTAAAGTAGTTAGTTATGGGATTCAGTTAAACATGCTTTGGTACCACGGGGGGTTGTTTTTTTTTTTTCCCCCCCACTTTTGTTGGCGTTTATTTAAACTCTTTTGAACCTGTGAAGGGTGTCCTTTATGATTCCAGACTGGTTAGCATAAAAACAACAGCTTTCCCCCAGTGCTGTCCACGGTGGTTCCGGAGAGCAACTTTAGTTAGGGATTTTACCTGGATATGTAACATACTTATGGCTGACTGGAGATTTTTTAAATCAGCATTTACTTATTGAGATAAGGACATTAGTCCAGTTTCTTCTCAGATCAGGGCAGCAGTGCCGATAGTTGCTGACCCAGCTACGCTGATGCCAGCCAGGAGGGATACAAGGAGTGGAAGAGCTCGTTGGGTCCTGGAATGCAATTCATGGGGAGAGATGAGAAGTTGTTTTTCTGGTTCACTGTAAACATAGACCTGGGGAAGCACGTGAACCAACACACACAGAAGAGGTTCAGGTTCAGTCCCATTGATGCCGTGGGTGAGGCCTGAGGTACAGGCCAGCCAGGTATTGTTAGGTGCCTGGTAGGAGACTGAGGGGTTTAGAGAAGTAAGTAGAGACTGGTTAAAAGGAGAAGCAGATAGATTATACCCATTGCTAATTAGGCAGACAGCATTTCCTGCAACGTCCCCTAGTGGAAGGGAACGAGGTGGGGGGAGTGTTCTTTCCAAGCAGGAGTGAGTTCTTTTTGGGGGAGCTTTTTGACATACACCAGGTTACCAGGATGGAAAGTGTGGCAGGGCCCAGTTTGGTCAGGAACTGGATTAGGGTGTGCTCCCTAGAAGAGTGGCTGGATGATGTCTTGAAACTGTTAGAGAGACTGCAGGTACTGTAACAAGTTAGCTTGGGATATTTCTGGTAGTTGGGTATTCCTTAGCTTAGGCAAGATAGGCAGAGCCCTCCCACACATGATTTTTAAAGAGGAAAACCCTGCCTTGTAAGAGGTGCATTTAACTTTAAGAAGGGCTAAAGGAATGAGGTTTGTTTAACCTTTACCGGTTTCCAAGATTAATTTTGTAAGAGTACTTTTTAAGGTTTGATTTATGCATTCTACCTGTCCAGAGCTCTGAGGTATTGAGCTATGGGCGAGGTGAAGGCTGGCCCATTATTAGATTTTGTAGCAAACAGCAGCCCATATTGAGGGATGATTTTATTGGGTAAGAAGTTTAACTACTGTAGAGGCAGTTTTGTTTCTGGTGGCAAATGCTTTTGTCCATTCAGAAAAAGTGTTTACTGTTACCAGGAGATATGTGTATCCCGCTAGGTGTGGCTTTATTTCTGTGAAGTTTATTTCCCACCTTTCTTCTGGGCTGCATGCCCGGAGGTGACCAACCAAAGCTTCAACAGGGCACGGGGCAAGAAAATTTTGGAATCTGGGAGAATCCACCGTCCAAATCCACCGTCCATCCCAGTTTTTACTGGCCTGAAGATTCGACGCTTGCTTTGTTTTCTTTTGGAGAGTAGACTGGATGATCCAGTAAATTAGGCTGTGGGAAAGATACAGTAGGTAATAGGGTTAAAGTGGTGACTGGAAGCCGGGATGCCTCGGGCAGCGGAGTTGGCCGTTTGGTTTCCTTGGGCTATGGCTGTGTTTTCCTTTTGATGACCCTGCAGTGGATTACAGCCATCTATAGGGGGAGCCAAACGGTAAATAGTTCCATGAACATGTACAGTGGCAAAAGCATACTGGCTGTAGGTATAGATGTTAATGCATTTGTCCTTACCCCACTGGAAGGCCTGAGTGAGGGCAATTAATTTAGCCTTTTGTGCAGAAGTTCCAGCTAGCAGAGCCTGGGCCCACAGTGTGTCTGTTTTTGTGGTGGCTTTTTGCACTCCCTGCTTAAGGAAGCTGCTACCATTTGTAAGTATGGTGGTATCTGCCTTCTCCAGGGGAACATCCTGGAAATTAGGTTGGCCAGTTTTCGTAGTCTTTAACAGCTCTTGTCAGTCATGGACAGGTACAGTTAAATTTGAATTAGGGAGTAGAGTGGCTGGATTTAAACGCCTTGTGGGGGAGAGTTAGGTGAGGCTGATCCAACAGCAGACTCTGGTGCTGTAATATGCGGGCATTTGACATTTATTTACCAGAGGCATGCGCAACAATGTCTTCATGGCACGAGGAGCCATGCGGGTTAAGTTTTGGCCCAGGGTTAGTTTATTAGCCTTCTGGACCAGACTTGCAGTTGCTGTCACAGCTCATAGACAACTTGGAATACTTATATTTAACTTTTTAGAATATAGCCACTAAGATTTTTTTCCTGCCTTTTTGAAGCCTTTTTAGCTGCCTTTTCAGCTGCCAGAGCAGGAGCAGCCTGTTTCTGTTTCTTATGATTTCGATTGTTAAAAACCTTCTGAGCTTCCAGTGCGGTAAGGAGACCGATCCTGCAGAAGCCGGCGGGAGCCCCGGGGAGAGTTCTCTTTTCTTTGTGAAGGGCAGGGCACCCTGGAATGGGTTCGCCCCGGGAGAGGGGCTGGTGCCTTGGAAAGCGTCGCGGTTCCGGCAGAGTCCTGTGAGCTCTGGCTGGCCCTTGAAAATCCGGGGGAGAGTGTGTAAATCTCGCGCCGGGCAGTAACCATATCCACAGCAGGTCTCCAAGGTGAACAGCCTCTGGCATGTTGGAACAATGTAGGTAAGGGAAGTCGGCAAGCCGGATCGTAACTTCGGGATAAGGATTGGCTCTAAGGGCTGGGTCGGTTGGGCTGGGTTGCAAAGCGGGTCTAGGCACGTGTTGCCGTGGTTGGACAAGACGCCACTGCCCCTCCCACGCCGGGGCACCCCCTCGCGACCCTCCCCCGCCCCACCTGACGCACTTCTCTCCCTCTCCCCCCTCCCTGGGGTGTGGGGGGAAGGGGGGCGGGCGGTGGAGGGGGCAGCGGCGGCTGGGCTCGGCGGTGGGGCCCCCGGGCACCTGGGGTCCTGGCAGCGGCGACTCTGGACGCGAGCTGGGCCCTTCCCGTGGGTCGCCCCACCTGCGGCGGGCGTCGCAGGTGCACCCCGCTTGCTCCGCTATCGCTCGCGTCCGCGGGCGGGGAGCGGCCTGGCAGTGGTGTTGGAGGGCGGCAGGGATGGGTTCAACAGCATGGTACTGGTATCAAAATGGACATATAGACCAATGGAACAGAACAGAGGCCTCAGAGGCAACACAACACATCTACAACCATCCGATCTTTGACAAACCTGACAAAAACAAGCAATGGGGAAGGGATTCCCTGTTTAATAAATGGTGTTGGGAAAACTGGCTAGCCATGTGCAGAAAGCAGAAACTGGACCCCTTCCTGACACCTTACACTAAAATTAACTCCAGATGGATTAAAGACTTAAACATAAGACCTAACACCATAAAAACCCTAGAAGAAAATCTAGGCAAAACCATTCAGGACATAGGCATAGGCAAGGATTTCATGACCAAAACACCAAAAGCATTGGCAATAAAAGCCACAATAGACAAATGGAACCTAATCAAACTCCACAGCTTCTCCACGGCAAAAGAAACAGTCATTAGACTGAATCGGTAACTAACAGAATGGGAAAAAATTTTTGCAGTTTACCTATCTGACAAAGGGCTGATATCCAGAATCTACAAAGAACTAAAACAGATTTACAAGAAAAAAACAAACAAGCCCATTCTAAAGTGGGTAAAGGATATGAACAGACACTTTACAAAAGAAGACATACATGAGGCCAACAAACATATGAAAATTGCTTATCATCACTGGTCATGAGAGAAATGCAAATCAAAACTACATTGAAATACCATCTCATGCCAGTTAGAATGGCGATCATTAAAAAATCTGGAGACAACAGATGCTGGAGAGGATGTGGAGAAATAGGAACACTTTTACACTGTTGGTGGGAGTGTAAATTAGTTCAACTATTGTGGAAGACAGTGTGGCAATTCCTCAAGGACCTAGAAATAGAAATTCCATTTGACCCAGTAATCCCATTACTGGGTATATATCCAAAGGATTATAAATCATTCTACTATAAGGACACATGTACATGAATATTCATTGCAGCACTGTTTACAATAGCAAAGACCTGGAACCAACCCAAATGCCCATCGATGATAGACTGGACAGGGAAAATGTGGCACATATACACCATGGAATATTATGCAGCCATCAAAAACAATGAGTTCAGGTCCTTTCTAGGGACATGGATGAACCTGGAAACCATCATTCTCAGCAAACTGACACAAGAACAGAAAATCAAACACCGCATGTTCTCACTCATAGACAGGTGTTGAACAATGAGAACACATGGACACAGGGAGGGGAGCATCACACACTGGGGTCTGTTGGGGGGAAATAGGGGAGGGACAGCGGGGGGTGGGGAGTTGGGGAGAGATAGCATGGGGAGAAATGCCAGATATAGGTGATGGGGAGTAAGGCAGCAAATCACACTGCCATGGTACCTATGCAACAATCTTGCATGTTCTTCACATGTACCCCCAAACCTAAAATGCAATTAAAAAAAAAAACAAAAAAACCTTCTGAGCTATTTCTAGGAGCTAGGTGATATTTATCCCGGCAAATCCCTCAAGTTTTTGTAATTTTTTTAAATGTCAGGTGCTGCCTGGGTCACAAATGCCAGATTAATAGCACAGCTATTTTGGGGAGCTGCTTGATTAAATAAGGTGTAAATTCAATAGGCCTCCTGGAGGCATTTCAAAAACACTCCAGGTGACTTACTGGGCCCCTGGACAACTTCAGTTGTCTTAGACAGATTCATGGGTTTTCGAGCGGCTCCTTTAATACCTGCAAGGAGATACCGGTGAAAATTGTTCAAAGCTCTACTCCCCCCTCTGCCCCCTACCCCCGAGGTATTTAGGTCCCAGTCAGGCTAAGTAGAGGGAAACAACTTCCTCTAGGAGGTCTCAGGCTCCCTCCTCTTGCATACTGGCTGAACTAAGGAAAAAACTTTCTGGCCTCCCTTCAAATATGGTCCCTTTTCTTAGATGTAAAAAGGGTTAGGAGAAGCTGTTGACAATTATCCCAGGTAGGCTGGTGAGTCTGGAGTATGAACTCAACCAGTGAGGTTAGGACCTGAGGTTTCTCAGAGAAAGGTGGGTTTTTGAGACTTCCAGTTGTACAGGTTAGAAGTAGAAAAAGGGACATAGACCAAAAACAGGGCAGAATGACCGCTGCCTGGCAGGGGTAGTGCCGCCCTTAAGGGGAGGCTGCAGTTGGGAGGCAATAGGCAGAGAGACCACAGAAGATGAGGACGAGGAGACCGAGGGGAATCCCAGGGGAGCAGGAGGCTGAGCGTCAGCGCAAAGGAGAAGTCTAGCTCACCCAAGGAGGGGTCAGACCCGTTGTTGGGGTGTGGGGTGTGACAGTCCAGGCACCAACAACCTCTATGGTGCCAGAAATTTCAGACTGGTGGATGTTTAGCACAATTTTTCCTGTAACAACACCTGATCTGTTTTTGACAGAAAAGACAGGACTGAGATGGCCAGTCCAAACGGCTAATGAGGGATTTGACTTCCTGAGGTAGGAAGTCTGTACTAAGGACCTTGAAAAAGTTTTCACCCAATTGTCTCAGGCAATAAAGACAACAGGACACATAAATTTAAACACTAGAGCCAAACAGGACAATAGACACGAGACAACAAATAGGACAACAGTCACTGAGGTAGATTAGGCACTGAGGTAGATAAATGATTATGGCAGTTTTAAGGACAAACAAAGGGAAAGGGGGTCCTGTATTGGGATTACTTAGATGCCTGCCTGGCTGCTCCCCTTAAGGGGGTTTAGGTACCTTTTGACACAGACGGGTCGGTGTAAACCCCTGACTCAGATCAGAACTAGTTCGATGCTATGGTATGAGGTTACCACGGAACCGCAGGTTAGGGCCCACTCGGACTCCATAGCTTTCGCTGTGGAGCCACAAACCGGATCCTTAGATGCAAGCCTCTAAGGTCCCCACACACTCAACAGGCACTCATACACACACTCAGAGGTTATGACAGTTTTGCACTTTTTGTAAACCAGTCAGGATCCTAGAGAAATTTTCTTTCTCACTCACTTACACATGTGTGCACACAAGCATCCAGACAAAACCAAGACTCGAGCCACTTAGAAAAACTGGTGACAGCTCAAAGAGCCAAGCAGGAACGGGATCCCAAAGAGTCTGCAGAACCAAGACTCTGTCCTCCAGCATTCTGGAGTGTTGGCAAAGCCCTAAGGGGTGCCCTTATTAGAGCCAATGCCCCTCTGAACCAGACAGTAGGACAGAACCGGGGACTCTGGAAACCCAGAGTCAAAAAACCAGAACACAGGAAAAATTTCTCAAACCAGGCCAAAATCAGAATACAGGAGTTACCCTAGTCAATTCCAGCATCCCGGTAATTGGATGACTCCTGTAACTTCCAGGAATAACCAGGTTAGGCCTGACTTACCTTCTCCATGGAGGAGGACCATGGACTCAGAAGAATAATTTGGTGGGTAACCCGGTGGTCGATCCAATCTCCTCTGGAGGATGGTAACCTATGGCCATGGAATGTCTCAGGGGCACCTCCCTTATAGCTCACCACCATGTCCGGGGGAACTCAAAGTGAGTCTGGTCCACATCCAGTGACGAAATAATCTTTCTGGGGTCTCCAAATGTTGTATTTAAGTGAATTATAGAAGAAATGCCATGCTTTGAATTTTAAATTAAAGAGTCCTTTATTGCCAGGGTCCGAGAGATGACTACCGCTTAAAATTCCTTCAGTCCTGAGGAAGGGGCTTGATTATCTTTTAGACCTTGATTTAGGTAGGGGAGGAGGAGCCTAGCCGAAGTGGAATTTTACAGAAGCAGAACAAGCAAGTTAGAACCAGGGGGCAGCAGGTTCCCAGGATTGTTGGTTGCTAAGGGTATTTTTATACAATTATCAAGGAGGATAGCAGGGGGACCTTTCCATACAATCAATTACCAAGGAAGGTATTCACAATAGCAGGCAGACTTGCCAAGCAGGATGCAGTTACAGTGGTAACAGGTACTGTGAACAGGATGAACCACTCTTAACAGTTTAAAGCTTTGAGTGCAGCGTGATCCAGTAATGCACCTGAGGGGGCTGAGACAGGGAGGGGGAAGCCAAGCTGGAGCCTACCGTCAAGATGGAGTCAGTTAGGATAACACAGGCTAGGTTATTACAATATGAAGAGGAATACAGGGAAAGATTTGGAAAGGTCTCAGGTGCAGGAGCTTCTGTCCCTGTGGAGTCAAGATCCATCACCCTCCTGGTATATCAGTGTCTTCACTAATCGGAAAGCTCCCTGAGGTTCATTGTCCAGATTTTTCATTTAGGTTTTATTATGCAGGCAGGATTGAGTAAATCACTGGCCACATGACTGAACTCAACTCCAGCCCCATTCCCCTCCCTGAAGTCAGAGGGAGGGACTAAGAATTCCAACCCTCCAATCACATGCATGTCCTTCTCCATCTTGTAGTCATCTAGAAGGTCTCAAGAATCACCTTGCAGAACAGTTATTCTGGTGGCCTTCAACTGACCCAGTCCTCCTCTCTTTTTTGCTTATAGTTCTCAAAAATAACTAGAATATTTTGCAAATGCAACATCAAGTGATAAGGAGTGACTGGCTGGAACAGCCTGGGCTCTATTCCAGTGCCTCCTAGAAACAGAATGTCCTTCAACATTTTAGCCCAGCATGTCATGTTATCCCTGGGGTATAAAGTGCAGGTGGCAGGGTGGGGGGGCTGCTATCCAGGGTCCCTCAGCTGTGGTGCAAGTGGAGTATGTGCAGATGAGGCTTCTTCCACCTTGGTAACTTTCCTGAGCCTTGGGAGACCAGCTCAACATGAATCCTAGGCTTCTGCTTTCCTTTTGCTGCCTTTCTGTAAGTAATAAATTCACTTCATGTAATTTGTTTGGGGGTGTTCTGTCTCACCAGCGTCAGATAAGTTGATAACCACTGCATAGTAAACCTGCCTTGTACACCTCATTAGCATAGCAGACTTCTATAATTCTAAAGATTTTTGAAGCTGTTTGCCAGGAACTGAGGATTAAGACCAGACATACTGTTTATTATATCACAGGCCCCCCTCTAGGCTTTTCAGCAAAAGGATCATATCTGTCTGATCATCCACATTTGGTGCAGCATTTATATAACAGACACGGCAATAGTACCAACATGAATATGCCTAATATTTGAAGTCAGTATGGAGTAGGGATAGGAGGTCTTAAATCCAATTTCACAATACCTTTGGCTATCAGTTTCAGTACAGTATAAATGAAGCAGATTCAGCCATGAGAAACAGACCTCTCAGACAACAAACTAGGAAGGAAGAGGTTTTTTACGGCTGAGGGCATGGCGACATGTTTGGTCTAACAGCCAAGCTCACTTAACAAAGAGAAGCTCTGCCTTATATAGGCTTACAATTCTAGATATTACACGTGAAAGGGTCCTGGATTTACAGGTTTAGAAATTACATGTAAAAGGGTCTTGGTCGATGGAGGAGCAGTGGGGTGGGGGTTTGATCTTGTTAAAGTAAAAACAATGCCTTCCGGAGTGATTCCTCCATACTATGCCTGCGATCTATAGAAAGGCGATTTAGGAGGTGCCAGTGGGCCAGCCTTTTCTTATATTGAAATACAGTGTGGAAGTCAAGGGGGAAGATCAAGATCCTAGATGCCTGGGTCTCCTTTCTCATTATAATCTTACCAACAATGTCTGTGTTATATCAAATTGAGGTAGATGTAATATGAAATATAAGAGTAATCGGTCCAGTTCATTATCATATTCTATGACCAAAACATCTCCCACAGAAAGGCCATCCAGGTTTGCAGGCTTCTATTCAATCTTGTTAAGTTCCAACAGCAGGTGTGGTCTCAGCACAATATGGCTTAATCCTTTCAGACATCTGGTATAACCATATCATCTCTTGCTCTGGGCCTCTTTCAAAGTGTTAGCATAATATTGGATTTCCCTAACTGGATAATTCATTCCATACCCTCAGCTATTAGTCTTTCTTCTCTCATTTATACCCAAACTTTTCCATCTTTGGAAGGACGTTAGGATAGGCCATTGTGCTAGTCCAGATTTCTGGCAACAACAGTAGTTTAACAAGTGCCTCCCCTTCAGTCCACTCCAATTTATATAGGTTAGGGCTACATAGATACAGGACTAGTGGGCTGTCTTAGTACTGGACAATATAGCAGCATTTACTGTCAACTCAAATTTTGCCAGATGGGTTGAAGGCACAACTTACCCTATATGGTCCTTAGAAATGCTGAAATCAAGATTTAAAGGTATAGTTAATGTCTTGCTTAGGAATTACCTATGCTTCTGGCACCTGCAGATGTATCTCTGGTCCTGAAACCTCTGCATCAGATGGCAAAAAGAAGGTTGAGGTGATGTGGGCAAGAATCATATAGTCATACCAGCACCCTCCCTCAACCCCTCTTCCCTAGATCCCCTAGAAAATGGAGGAAACTCTCCACTGTGGATTCTTCCTCGGCCCCTTCATGTTGCATATGAGCACACCCTCATGAAAACATCTAAGCAAGTGCTTCATAACTTTATCCCCTTCCCCATCTTATTTGATTTTTAAATTTTGTTTTCTTATTTTGCTTTTGTTTTTTTTTCGAGACATTATCTTGTTTTGTTGCCCAACCTAGAGTGAAATGGCACAATATCTCACTGCAGCTTTGAACTCTTGGGCTAAAGTGATCCTCCCTCCTCATCCTCCCAAAGTGCTGGGATTATAGGCATGAGCCACTGCACCCTTGCCCACCTCATTTTAAGCAATAAATGTTTCCGTTGCTCATTCCAATTCTCTATTAAACTGCTACTCCAAGGATGACATGCAACATGATATGTCTGTTTGATGTGATAACTCTGTCCACTGTTGGACATTATGGGCTGTAAAATGTGACTCTTGGTTTGAAGAAATGTAACTTGGTGGCCCAATTGGTACAGTATCTTTTGTTTCAATCACTTAATAGTATTTTCAGCATTTGTATCTACCACTGGGTGTGCAAAGCCCAGTCCAAAGTAAGTTTCTCTTCATGGCCAGCTGCAGTGGTTCATGCCCATAATCCCAGCACTTTGGGAGGCTGAGGCGGATGGATCACCTGAGGTCAAAAGTTCGAGATCAACCTGGTCAATGTGGTAAAACTGTCTCCACCAAAAATACAAAAAAATTAGTCAGGCGTGGTGGTGGGAGACTGTAATCCCAGTTACGTGGGAGGCTGAGACAGGAGAATCACTTGAACCTAGGAGGTAGAGGTAGCAGTAAGATCACACCAGTGCACTCCAGCTCAGGCCACAGAGCAAGACTCTGTCTCAAAACAAACAAACAAAAGTAAGTGTCTATTCCTGTTGGACCCATTTGTAGCCTCCCCAGGGCTGCCAGCATTGGTTCAATGTAATCTATCTGCCAGCTACGTGTGAGGCCTTTCAACTGTGGAATGTGCCCCAGGGCCTGCATTCTCTGTCTCTCTTGCTGGCAGACAAAACAGTTCCTGTTAGCATTTTGTGCTTCAGAGGGTGCAAGAGGAATATGTCTAGATCTCTACATTGCTGCAATATTCCGATCCACTCATTTCATGGACCCAGGTGGCCACCTCAAGGGGACACACTGGGAAATTCACTGACTGGTGCCAAGCACCTTCCAATCCAGGAAAATGGTTCTTCTATTGGGCATCAATATATCCTACTTTAATGCATATTAAATTTCCATAGTGATTTTCTTAGGGAATCCCTTTAAGAGGCCAGTTTTCTATTGCTCTTCACCTGACCATATGACCAGGTTGGTATCCACTACCCATGAGTCAGTAAAAACCCAAATGTAGTGGAAAACAGAATGCAATTTAGCCTATAAGCTAAGTTGTTTTTACCTTCTTAGCCTTCCAAACAAGATGCTGCACATTCACCTTGAAACTGCCATTATAAACCAAGAAGCTCTTTGCTTTTCATAGGACACTCTCTAGGTAGTGATAGAATCTGACAGCTCCTGCCAGGCACAGTGGCTCACACCTGTAATCCCAGCACTTTGGGAAGCCAAGGCGGGCAGATCACCTGGGGTCAGGAGTTCGAGACCAACCTGGTTAACATGGAGAAACCACGTCTCTACCAAAAATACAAAAATTAGCCAGGCATGGTGGTGTGCATCTGTAATCCCAGCTTCTCGGGAGGCTGAGGCAGGAGAATCGCTGGAACTTGGGAGGCAAAAGTTAAAGTGAGCTGAGATTGCATCACTACATCCCAACCTGGATGACAGAGCAAGACTCCATCTCGAAATAAACAAATAAATAAATAAAATAATCTGGCAGCTCCTCAGTTGGTTCGAAAGTCAATTCTAGGGGGAAAAGGCTATCTGCTTGGAAATATGGTGAATATCTCCTGGCATTCCCCCAGTAGTATGTTCTGGCACAAACAACTTCCATTTTGTTATGGAGCTCTTCTAGGCATTTCTCTCCCCATTGGATAATTTCTCCAACATCATCCAAAAATGTTATGGGTATTTTATGTTTAAGATTATTTTATATTTTTCAGTTATAGTGGAAGTTTTACTTAAGGTCTGATAGCAAATAAGTAATTTCCCACAAATGGAAATTCTCTGGTCCAAATTTCCAGCAGTTATTGCTGGGTGGCACTCACAGACTTTTGCCATAAGCCCCAGCCTATACTTCACACAGGGCTATTGTACAGAGGATTTGTCCCTACTGGCACTTCAGCTTCTATTTCATACTGTTTGAAATTAATAATCTGTGTGACCTGGGCCATCTTATTTGTTCCCATTTTAGCATATTAAATTAATATTGCCCAAAGGATGGTTTTTTTTGTTTTTGTTTTGTTTTGTTTTGTTTTGTTTTTTTGAGACAGTCTTGCTGTGTTGCTCAGGCTAGAGTGCCATGGTGCGATCTCAGCTCAGCTCACTGCAACTGAAGAGGGAGACCCAGGCTTCTCAGATCAACTTCCCCTTTGACTATCATGCTGCATTTCAATAGAGAAAAGGTTGACTGACTGGCGCCTCCGGTTTTACCTTCCTATACGTGACAGGGTAGGCCTTGGGGAAACTCTCCAGAAGGCACTATTTTTACTTAAAACAAGATCAAACCAAAACCTTTTCACATGTGAGTCCTAAAACTGTAAACTGGAACCCTTTCATATGTGAGTCCTAAAACTGTAAACCGGAACCCTTTCATATGTGATTTCTAAAGCTATAAACCTAAGATTCTTCCACGTGTAACATCTAAAGTATAAGCCTATATAAAGGCTGAACCTCCCTTTGTTGGACGAGCTTGGCTGTTAGGCAGCTGTGCCACCTTGCTCCCAGCTGAATAAATCTTCCTCCTGTATTTGGTGTCTGAGAGATCCATTTCCCGTGGCCACTCCTGCTACATTTTTGGTGCGTTGGCCGGGAAGCGAGCCTCTGATAGCAGATGGCAGGGAAAAAGTCTCTTAGGTGATCTGCCTAGCCCTGTGGAGCATCCTGCGAGGGGACTCCTGCTCGCTGGGGTGACGCATCCTGAGAGCGCTGCCAGGCAGGTATTTGCCCGGTGGAAAGGCCTTGCCAAAGTGGAGCAGGGAGGCCCTGCAGTGTGGATCCACCCAGTGGCTGAACACCGAGGAGGAACGAGCATTTGGGGAAGTCTGGACCACTGAATTTGGTAAGATTGAACCCGGGAAAGTAGCCCACCCCATTTTGGGTGGAAGCATGGCCTGATCACCCACAGGTGCCGGATCGGCACTTTTGAAGGTAGCTCTCTCTGTAACTAACCTTGGAAGCTTTTTGCTTATGATTTTGAATTGGAAGGAGAGCAATTGGATGTCTCTGTGTGTAGATGTGTCCAACTGGACTCATCAGTCGTAAAAGGTATTGGGCCCATTAGGAAGGGCCTCATGCATCGAGCAATTTGTAAGAATTAGAGACAGCCAGATAAGGCTGAGTGGAGAAGCCTCTGAGCGTTGTGAAAGGATTGAAGTGAATGTAAATCGGAGAGTGCTCCATGTTGCGTCTTGCTAGGTGGGAATGGGAACCGCTGTGAGTGAACTAACACTCTCCTAATTGTGGGAATTGTTTCTTTGAGGTGTAATATGGGTCCCATAGCCATTCCACCCCTTTAGAAACCATGCTGAAAATTTTCAAGAAGGGATTTAGTGGGAATTATAAAGTAACTATCACACCAGAGAAATTAAGCGTTTTATGTAGGGAAGATTGGCCAACATTTAGGGTAGGTTGGCCCCCAGAGGGGACCCTAGACAGGTCCCTTGTCTCCAAAATAAGGCATGAGGTTATATACGGCGAGCTAGGACACCTCAATCAATGTCCATACATAGACTCGTGGTTGCAGTTAGTGTTAAACTCCCTGAAGTGGCTGAGAGAGCAGGCAGAGACTGTTTTAGTAGCCAAGGGACAGACTGCTAGAAACCACCATCCCCCTCACAGCCGAGAAACACGGAATCTCAAGGTCCGGGCAGATTCAGTGGCAGAGACAACTCCCAAGGTTTTGGTTAACCCAGCGGCAGAGGAGTTTTTGTCACTAATGCCTCCTCCTCCTCAAGGACTCCCTGCCCCTGGGCCAGAGGCCTCTGCATCCCCACCAGAGCTGCACACCCCTAAATCCCCCAGAGTAGATAAAAGAGAGTGTGGAAAAACTCTGCACATTGTTGCCTGCTTCCTGGAGGGAACTCCACCTCTGGCAGCCCGTCTGTGACCCAAGGCCGGGGTACAGATGCCTTTAAGAGAGCAGAGGTACACGGGAGTGGATGAGGACAGCCACATGGTAGAAAGGCGTGTTTTCACGTACCTGCCGTTCACCTTGGCTGATCTTTTCAACTGGAAAAATAACAACCCGTCTTATACCGAGAAACCACAAGTTCTCATTGATCTACTGCAAACTATTATTCAGACTCATAACCCCATTTGGGCTGATTGCCATCAGCTGCTTATGCATCTTTAACATGGACGAAAGGCGGAGAATACTCCAAGCCGCTTCTAACTGGCTGGAGGAGCATGTCCCTGCAGACTACCAGAACCCCTAAGAGTATGCCAGGGTCCAGTTACCAGGAACTGACCCCCCAGTGGGACCCAAACACCCCGGAGGGCATGGAAAGGCTAATCCGGTACAGAGAAGCCTTGCTGGAAGGATTAAAAAAGGGGCCCGGAGAGTTACAAACGTTAATAAAGTCTCTGAGTTTCTTCAAGGAAAAGAGGAAAGCGCTACCCAATTCTATGAAAGACTGTGTGAAGCTTACCGCATGTACACTCCTTTTGATCCTGAGAGCCCAGAAAAATCAGCGTATGACAAATACGGCATTAGTCAGTCAGTGTGCAGAAGACATTAGACGAATATTGCAGAAACAGGCAGGATTTGCATGCATGAATACTTCACAGTTACTGGAAATAGCTAACCAGGTGTTTCTAAACCGAGAGGCAGTAAGCCAGAGGGAAAATCGTAGGGAAAAGGAACTTCAGACTTGGCGAAATGCCTTCTTGATAGCTGCCGCTATTAAAGGAACGCCCCCCAAGAGGGCGGGAAAAGGGGCGTTCCTCAAAAGCCCCACAGTCTGCCCGCCCGCGCCTGCAACTCGATCAGTGTGCATTTTGTCGAGAAGTAGGACACTGGAAGAAAAAAAATGTCCACAGTTAACTGAGGAACAGGATGATCCTAAGCACAAGGATCCAAATGAGCCTGAAGGGATTCTGTTCAATCTAATGGAAGGGCCACTGGACTAAAAGAGAGGGGGGCTGGACTCATATGCCCCCAAAGAGCCCATGGTCCGGACAGCACTGTAACCCCCTATCGAAAGAAACAAAGCCAGTGTTGTTAAATCTATTAAGGTATTAAGAGAACAGACTTTCTTACACTTGATGAACTGCCCCTGCCCCCCTTCTCCAGCAAAACCTGTTGTGCAAATCAAGGGCCACTATCCCATTCAACAAAAAAAGACTTCCTGCAGCTAAAACTGCCTCCTTCGGGGGTTATCCAGGCTCTCATTGTCCCTTGGGAAAGAGGGTGGAGACTTCCTAGCCAGAAACAGAAGACTGATATTGTCACCCAGGCCCATGCAGGGCTTGCGTGGCTTTGCACCCAGCTCATACACACAGTTGGGATTATTGCCAGCAGAGGATAGTTGGTTCACTTAATTGGACTTAAAGAATACCTCCTTAGCATTGAACTGGCCTTGGAGGGTCAAAAGTATTTGCATTTCAATGGGAGAAACCCAGGAGCAGGTGTAACCACTCAATATACCTGGACCCAGCTTCCCAGGAGCTCAGAAACTCTCTCATCATCGCTGGGGAGGCATCAGCCTGTGACCGCCCCCTAGAAGTTTCTTGCCTGCATGCTGCCCCCATATGCTGATAACGTTCTATTGGGACACCCCACGGCAGTCGGGTGCGCAAACAAATGCCTTACTTAGGCACCTGGAGGACTGTGGGTAGAAAGTGTCTAAAAGGAAAGCCCAGGTTTGACAAAAAGCAAATGCAATATCTGAGGCTCACCATCCACAAGGGGGAACGCAGCCTAGAAGCAGAGAAGAAGCAAGCCACTTGCAAAGTGATGGAACCTGAGACTAAAAAGCAGGTGAGAGAGCTCCTGGGAGTGGTGGGTTTTGTAAATTGTGGATTTCCAAACTTTGCAGTACTGGCCAAACCCTTACACAAAGTGACAAAGCGGGGAGGGGAGAAGACAAGACATCCTTCGAATGGGGCAGAAGGTAAAAGTGAAACTTCTGTCAGCCTGGGCTTTGGGGCTAGCCGATTTAACACAGCCTTTTCATGCTGTCAGAAAAAAAAACAAAAACAAAGAAAAAATGGCAATCAAAGATTCTAGCCTCAACTCTGGGAAGAATTTAAATATCAAAGCACCCTACACAGCGGTGACTCTAATGAATACCAAAACACCTCATTGGTAGGCCTGCCAAATACCAGGGCCTGCTATGTGCAGTGGTTGTACAAGCCGTACATGAGACCACTCATTTAGGTCAAGAGTCACTTGAAAAGATGCTGAGCTGGTACTTTTACATCTGACACTTATCAGCCTTGACTAAAATTGTGGCACAGTGATGCATTCATTACATGTCGGCAACATAACGTGAGGCAGGGTCCCAACTATTCTTCCTGGCATTCAAGCTTATGGAGCAGCTCTGTTTGAAGATCTCCAGGTAGACTTTACTGAAATGCCCAAGTGTGGGGGACATAAGTATTTGTTGGTCCTGGTGTGCACATACTCTGGGTGGGTAGAGGCCTTCCTGACTAGGACTGAAAGGGCCCATGAAGTAATCTGTGTGCTGCTTCTAGATCTTATCCCTAGGTTTGGACTGCCACTGCGCGTCAGATCAGACAACGGACCAGCAGTTGTGGCGGATTTAGTCCAGAAAACAGCAACGGCCTTGGATATCACCTGGAAACTGCACGCTGCCTACCAACCTCAGAGTTCCGGAAAAGTGGAAAGAATGAACCGAACCGTCACAAACAGCTTAGGGAAAGTGTGTCAGGAAACAAGATTAAAGTGGGTGCAGGCACTTCCCTTGGTGTTATTCAAAATTAGATGCACCACCTCTAGGAAGACAGGATATTCCCCTTATGAAATCTTATATCATGGACCCCCTCCAATACTCCGGGCACTCCTAGGAACTCCTCGGGAGTGGGGGGAGATTGAGTTAGGATGCTAGTTATCAGCTCTAGGGAGAATCGCTTAGAATATTTCAACCTGAGTAAATAACAAATGTCCTGTAAGCCTTTTTCTCCCCAGTTCACCCTTTCTCAATAGGTAATCATGTGTGGATAAAGGACGGGAGTACAGCCCCTCTAAGACCACAATGGAAAGGACCTCAGACCTGATCCTGACCAATCCCACAGCTGTGAAGGTAGAGGGAATCCCAGCCTGAATCCACCACAGCTGAGAAATCCACCACAGTGTCAGAAACCAGCAACAGCTGAGACTTAGACCAAGGCAAGGACTGCAGAATCACCTTAAAAAGGACAACAAGCCTTGCTCCAGCCACATCCCGGAAGCTGGCTGGTCCACGCATGGCCGAAGCATGAGGAAATTCATTGTGGGACTTGTTCTTCTTAATATTTGGACTTGTACAGTAGGAACATTAATTTTAAAGAATGCCCTCATTATGTACACCAGGTAGGTCATAAAAGTTACTGCCACTCTTTTGTCCTACAGTTCTTATAAAAGTACAGGGACACAGAAGGGAACCTGTTTACATAATAGTACTCAACATAAGGTGTGTAATCAATCCATGAGATGGACAGGTAGCTGTGTCAAAGGCATCATTAAGCCCTCTTTCTTCCTATTATCTGTTAAGACAGGTGGGTTGTTAATGTATTCAGCCTACTCCGCTAGAGAGAAAAGAAACCTAAAGATAGGAGAATGGACAGATAATGAGTGGCCAGCGGAGATAACTATTAAGTATTATGCACCAGCCACGTGGGCAGAGGTTGGCTCATGGGGACACCAGACCCCTATTTACATGCTCAACTGGATCATCTGGTTGCAGACTGTTTTGAAAATATTCACTAATGAAACAGGCAAAGCTCTGTCCCTTTTAGCCTGACAAGAAACTCAAATGAGAAATGCAATTTATCAGAACCGGCTGGCCCTAGATTATTTGCTAGCAGCTGAAGGAGGAGTCTGTGGAAAATTCAGTCTAACCAACTGCTGTCTGCACATAGATGACCAGGGGCAGGCAGTGGAGGATATTGTGCGAGACATGACCAAACTGGCACACGTATCTGTACAGGTGTGGCAGGAATTTAACCCTGAATCCTTATTCGGAAGTTGGTTCTCACCCTTGGGAGGATTCAAAACCCTCATCATAAGTGTTATAATAATAATAGGTGTTTGTTTGTTGCTCCCTTGTCTACTCCCCCTGTTCCTTCAGATGATTAGGGGATTCATCACTACTGTAGTTAGCAAAAAAATGACATCACAAGTATATTATATGAAACATTATCAGTTTCTTGGGAAAATCTGGAAAGTGAGAACGAAAGTGAGACCTCTCACTAATTATAAAGTGGTGAGGGTCTCAAAGTGGGGGGTGAAGAGGGAGACCCAGGCTTCTCAGATCAACTTCCCCTTTGACTATCATGCTGCATTTCAATAGAAGAAAAGGTTGACCGACTGGCGCCTCCGGTTTTACCTTCCTATATGTGACAGGCTAGGCCTTGGGGAAACTCTCCAGAAGGCACTATTTTTACTTAAAACAAGATTAAACCAAAACCTTTTCACATGTGAGTCCTAAAACTGTAAACCAGAACCCTTTCATATGTGATTCCTGAAACTGTAAACAGAAACCTTTTCACATGTGAGTCTTAAAACTGTAAACCAGAACCCTTTCATATGTGATTTCTAAAGCTATAAACCTAAGATTCTTCCACGTGTAACATCTAAAGTATAAGCCTATATAAAGGCTAAACCTCCCTTTGTTGGACAACCTTGGCTGTTAGGCAACTGTGCCACCTTGCTCCCAGCTGAATAAATCTTCCTCCTGTATTCGGTGTCTGAGAGATCCGTTTCCCACAGCTGCTCCTGCTACACTAGTACTCAGTATGGGAATTGCTTACTCATACCTTCAAGGCTTTGCCTATTCGTTTCCTCTGCATGGAAACATCACTTATTCCTTTTCTTTCTTTTTTTTTTTTTCAAGACGGGGTTTCACCATGTTGGTCAGGCTGGTCTTGAACTCCCGACCTCAGGTGATCTGCCCGCCTTGGCCTCCAAAGTGCTTGGATTACAGGCGTGAGCCACCATGCCTGGTCCCTTTTCTTTCTTTTTAAAAAAGAACCTCTTTTCTCTCACTTCTGCACTTACAATCTCCTGAATTCCTACATATTCCTCAAAACCCAGCTCCAGTGTCACCTCTGTGATGATCCCACTGCTGTCTAGTCTGAGCCAGGCATTTGCTAAGCCTCAACATCTCCCTACACATCCCGCTTGTAGTACTTAGAGGAGTGGGTAACTGTTCACAGTTTCATTTCCTCTTTTTGAATTTTTAAATTGAGGTCAAATTCATGTTACATATAATTAATCATTTTAAAGTGTGTCCAAGAGCAGTGGTTTACACCTGTAATCCCAGCAATTTCAGAGGCCAAGGCAGGTAGATCACTTGAGGCAGGAGTTTGAGACCAGCCTGGCCAACATGGCAAAAACCTGTCTCTACAAAAATACAAAAAGTAGTCAGGTGTGGTGGTGTGTGCCTGTAATCCCAGCTACTTGGGAGCCTGAGGCAGGAGAATAGCTTAAACCCAGGAGGTGGTGGTTACAGTGTGCCAACATCGTGCCACTGCACTCCAGCCTGTGTGGCAAAGTGAAACTGTGTCACACACACACACACAAAAAAAAAAAAAAAAAAAAAAAAGAAGAAAGAAAGAAAGGAAAAAGAAAAGAAAAAGGCAGGGCACAGTGGCTCACGCCTATAATCCCAGTACTTTGGGAGGCCAAGGTGGGATCACCTGAGTTCAGGAGTTTTAGAATAGCCTGGCCACATGATGAAATCCTGTCTCTACTAAAAATACAAAAATTAGGCATGGTGGTGGATGCCTATAATCCCAGCTACTTGGGAGGCTGAGGCAGGAGAATCACTTGAACCCAGGAAGTAGAGGTTGCAGTGAGCCAAGATAGTGCCACTGCACTCCAGTCTGGGCAACAAGAGAGAAACTCCGTTACCAAAAAAAAAAAAAAAAAAGTGTATGATTCAGTGGCATTTAGTGTATTCACACTGTTGTGCAACCATCACTTCTTTCTAGTTTCAAAACTTTTCCATTATGCCCAAAATACATGTCACACCTATTAAGTAATCACTTCCCATTCCTCCTTCTCCCCTCCCCAGATAACCACTAAGCAGCTTCCTGGCTTTATGTATTTCCCTATTCTGGATATATTATATAAAATAAACCAAACAATAACAGTATGTGGCTTTTAGTGTTTGGCTTATTTTATTTTTATTTTTTTTGAGAAAGAGTCTCACTCTATCACCCAGGCTGGAGTACAGTGACATGATCTTGGCTTACTACAACCTCCACCTCCCAGGTTTAAGCGATCCTCCTGCCTCAGCCTCCCAAGTAGCTGAAATTACAGGTGTCAGTCACCACACCCAGCTAATTTTTGTATTTTTAGTAGAGATAGGGTTTCACCATGTTGGCCAGGCTGGTATCAAACTCCTGACCTCAGGTGATCCACTTGCCTCGACCTCCCAAAGTGCTGGGATTACAGGCATGAACCACCACGGCTGGCCAGTGTCTGACTTTATTTAGCATTAGTTTAAGTTTCATCCAAGTTGTGCCATGTATCATTATTTTGGCTGAATAATATTCCATTAAATGTACATATCACTGTCTATTTATCCATCATTCATTGGTGAACATTTGGGTTATTTTCACCTTATGGTTATTATTAATAATGCTGCTATAAACATTTGTGTGCAAGTTTCTGTGTAGATACATGTTTTCATTTCTCTTGAGTATATACTAAGGAGTGGAATTGATGGGTCATATGGTAATTATATGTCTAACTTTTTGAGGAATTGCCAGCTGTTTCCAGAGTGGCTGTACCATTTTACATTCCCAATAGCAAGGAATGAGAGTTCCTGTTTTTCCACATCCTCACCAATAGTTGTTATTTTATTCAAAAAAAATTATCATTATAGCAGCATGGTGAGTGTGTAGTAATATCTCATTGTGCCTTTAATTTGTGTTTCCTTTATGACTAATGATGTTGAACATCTTTTCACATGCTTGTTAGCCATTGGCATAGCCTATGTGGAGAACTGGCCATTCAAGTTGCTTGTCTTTTTAAAAACTGGATTGAGACCAGCCTGAGCAACATAGCTATACCTTGTCTCTGCTAAAAATAAAAACAATTAGCTGCATGTGGTAGAGTGCACCTGTAGTACCAGTACTCAGGAGACTGAGGCAGGAGGATTGCTTGAACCCAGGAGGTGGAGGCTGCATGAGCTGTGATCATGCCACTGCACTTTAGCCTTGGTGACAGAGTAAGATTCTGTCTCAAAAAAATAAATAAATAAAAAATAAAATTGGGTTGTCTTTTTTGTTGTTGAGTTGTAAAAGCTCTTTATATATGCTGTACACTACACCCTTATCAAATATTTAACTTTCATAATTTTCTCCTACCCTATAGGTTATCTTTTCACTTTCTTGATAATGTCATTTGATGCACCAAAGTTTTTAATTTTTATGCAATCCAATTTATCAATTTTATTTCTGTTACTTGTGCTTTTGGTGTCACATCTAAGAGTTCATTGCCAACTCAGAGGTCATGAAGATTAATCCCTAGGGTTTCTTCTAATAGTTCCATAGCTTTAGCTCTAATTATGATTATTTATTTATTTTTTATTTTTTTGAGACAGAGTCGCGCTCCGTTACGCAGGCTGGAGTGCAGTGGCATGATCTCCGCTCACTGCAACCTCTGCAGCCAGGGTTCAAGCAATTCTCCTGCCTCAGCCTCTAGAGTAGCTGGGATTACAGGTGCATGCCACAACGACCAGCTAATTTTTGTATTTTTGGTAGAGATGTGGTTTCACCATGTTGGCCAGGCTGGTCTCAAACTCCTGACCTCGAGTGATCCGCCTGCCTTGGGCTCTCAAAGTGCTGAGATTATAGCCGTGAGCCACTGTACCCGGCCTTTAGCTGTAATTAATATTTAGATTGTTAATCTATTATGAGTTAATTTTTGTATATGGAGAGAGGTAGAGGTCCAATGTAATTTTTTTTTTGCATATTAGTTATCCAGTTGTCTCAGCATTATTTTTGAAGATATTTCTTTTTTTCCACTGACTGACCTTGGCTTTCCTATCAAAAATCAATCAGTTATAGATGTTGGGTTATTTCTGGACGCTAATTCTATGCAATTGCTCTGTGTCAATATTAACTCATCCAATGCATAAACATTGAAGGGATGTCTTTCTGTTTATTTAGGTCTTTAATTTATTTCAACAATGTTTTCTAGTTTTCATTTTTTAAGGCTTTAACCTCTTTGGTAATTGTATTCCAAGGGATTTTATTCTTTTTGAAACATGTAAATGGAATTATTTTCATCATTTCCTTTCTGGATTTTAAATTGCTATTGCATAGAAACAACTAATTTTTGTGTGTTGATCTTATAGTCTGATGCTGCCTGATTTGTTTATTATCCCTAATAGTGTTTTTGTGAATTCTATGAGATTTTCTATTTATAGAATCATATCATATGCAAATACAGTTTTACTTCCTCCTTTCCAAATTAGATGTCTTTATTTATTTTTCTTGCCTAGTTTCTCTGGCTAAAACTTCTGGCACAGTAGTAAATAGAAGTGGTAAAAGTGGCATCCTTAGGCTGGGCATGGTGGCTCACTCCTGTAATCCCAGCATTTTGGGAGGCCAAAGCGGGTGGATCACCTGAGGCCAGGAGTTTGAGACCTGCCTGACCAATATGGTGAAACCCTGCCTATACGAAAAATACAGAAATTATCTGGGCATGCTGGTAGGTACCTGTAATCCCAGCTACTTGGGAGGTTGGGGCAGGAGAATCGCTTGAACCCTGGAGGCAAAGGCTGCAGTGAGCTGAGATCTTACCTTTGCACTCCAGCCTGGATGACAGAGTGAGACTCTGTCTCAAAAACAAAAAGGAAGAAAAAGAAAAAAAAGTGACATCCTAGATTTGTTTCTGATCTTAAAGAAATAGCTTTCTGTCCTTCATTATTCAATATGATGTTAGCTGTGTGTTTCTCATTAATGTTTTTTTATCATTAAAGGAAGTTTCCCTCCATTCTAATTTTGCTGAATGTTCTTATTGTGAAAGGATGTTTGATTTTGTTAAATGATTTTTCTGCCTCTATTGAGATAATCATGTGTTTTTCCTTTGTTCTATTGATGTGGTATATTACATTGATTGATTGCCTTATTTTAAGCCACATTTGCATTTCTGAGATAAATCCCACTTGGCATTGTGTATAATCCTTTTAATGTGCTTTTGAATTCAGTTTGCTAGTATTTTGTTGAGAACTTTCGCATTCATATTTATAAAAAATAGTCTATAGTTAAGCTGGGCATGGTGGCTCATGCCTGTAATCCCATCACTTTGGGACGCTGAAGCAGGTGAATCACTTGGGGTCACGAGTCTGAGACCAGCCTGGCCAACATGGTGAAACCCCATCTCTACTAAATATACAAAAATTATCCCGGTGTGGTTACATGCGCCTATAATCCCAGCTACTCGGAGGCTGAGGCAGGAGAATCTCACTTAAACCCAGGAGGGAGAGGTTGCAGTGAGTCAAGATGATGCCACTGCACTCTAGCCTGGGCGATAGAGCAAGACTCCACCTCCAAAAAATGAAAAAAAACCACACACACACACACACACACACACACACACACACACACACACACACACACAAGTGTTTTCCTCCTCTTCTATTTTTTGAAAGAGTTTAGGTAAGATTTGTGTTAAGTCTTTTTAGTATTTGGTAGAATTCACCAG
Organism: Alouatta palliata; assembly: GCA_004027835.1. Taxonomy (NCBI): domain Eukaryota; kingdom Metazoa; phylum Chordata; class Mammalia; order Primates; family Atelidae; genus Alouatta; species Alouatta palliata. The sequence goes on along the minus strand of PVKV010020047.1, from coordinate 4,271 downwards.
TGAGCTATCTGGTCTTGAACTCTTTTTTGTTGTGAGATTTTTGGTTACTGATTCAATCTCTTGTTATAAACATGTTGTTGAAGCAGTTTTGGCAATAAGTGTGTCCTAGGAATTTGTCCATTTCATCTAGATTACCTAATTTGTTGGCATACAGTGTTCCAAAATATTTTGTTTCAATAGTTTTAATTTCTGTAAGGTCAGTAGTAATGTTTCATTTTAATCTTCCTTCCTTCCTTCCTTCCTTCCTTCCTTCCTTCCTTCCTTCCTTCCTTCCTTCCTTTCCTCCCTCTCTCCCTCCTTCCTTCCCTCCTTCCTTCTTTCTTTCCTTCCTTCCTTCCTTCCTTTCCTCCCTCTCTCTCTCCTTCCTTCTCTCCTTCCTTCTTTCCTTCCTTCCTTTATTCCTTCCTTCCTACCTCCCTTCCTCCATCTCCCTCCCTTTCTTTTCCCTCCTTCCTTCCCTCCTTCCTTCCTTCCTTCCTTCCTTCCTTCCTTCCTTCCTTCCTTCCTCCCTTCCTTCCTCCCTTCCTTTCTTCTTTCCTCACTCCCTCTCTCTCTCTTTCTTTCTTTCCAGACAGAGTCTCATTCTGTCACCCAGGCTGAAGTGCAGTGGTGTGACACTGCAGCCTTGAACTCCTGGGCTCAAGTGCTCCTCCTGCCTTAGCCTTCCAAGTAGCTAGGACCACAGATGTGTGCCACAAAGCCTGGATAATTAAACAAACAAAATAAAACATTGTGGAGATGGGGTCTCTCTATGTTGCCCAGGCTGGTACTTTCATTTCCTATTTTAGTTATTTGTACTTTCTTTATTTTTCTCAGACTAGCTAAAGGCTTATCAATTTTGTTGATCTTTTAAAAGAAACAACTCTTTGTTTTATTGATTTTCTATTCTTTTCCATTCCTTATTTTGTTTACCTAAGCTTTAATTTTTATTTCCTAGCTTCTGTTCGCTTTGGTTATTTTGCTCTTCTTTCTCTAGTTCCTTAACATGTAGTTAGGTTACTGATTTGTGATCTTTTGCCTTAATTTTCATCCTAGCAATATATATGTAGTCATGCACGACGTAATGATGTTTCCGTCAAACTTAAGCTGTATAACCAAGGGTAGTCCCATTAGATTATAATGGAGCAGAAAAATCCCTATTGCCCTGCCAGGTGCGGTGGCTCACGTCTGTAATCCTAGCACTCTGGGAGGCCGAGGCAGGTGGATTGCCTGAGCTCAGAAGTTTGAGACCAGCCTAGGCAACACAGTAAGACCCTGACTCTACTAAAATACAAAAGAAATTAGCTGGGTGTGGCAATGTGCGCCTGTAGTCCCAGCTACTTGGGAGGCTGAGGCAGGAGAATTGCTTAAATCTAGGAGGCGGAGATCATTCCTTAAATCAGTGAGCCAAGATCACGCCACTGCACTCCAGCTTGGGTGAAAGAGACTTCATCTCTAAAAAACAAAAAACAAAACAAAACAAAACAAAATCCCTATTGCCCAGTGACATCAGGGCTGTTGTAACATCATAGTGCATGCCTTACTCAGTGTTTGTGGTGATGCTAGTGTAAAACTCACTGCTCTGCAAGTTAAATAAAAGTGCAGTATAGCACATGCAATTATGTACTGTACGTAGTTCCTGATAACTATAATAAATGACTATGTTACTGGTTTATGCATTCACTCTATTTTTTTTGAGACACGATTGCACTCTGTTGCCCAGGCTAGAGTGAAGCGGCATGATCTCAGCTTACCACAACCTCTGCCTCCCAGGCCCAACGATCCTCCCACCTCAGCCTCCCACGTTGCTGAGACTACAGGTGCATGCCACCATATCCAGCTAATTTTTACGTTTTTTTTTTTTTTTAGAGATGGGGTTTCACCATGTAATCCAGGTTAGTCCTGAACTTCTGGACTAAAGGGATCCACCATCTCTGGCCTCCCAAACTGCTGGGATTACAGATGTGAGCCACTGAGCCCAGCCTACTATACTTTTTACTGTTATTTTAGAGTGTATCCCTTCTATTTACATAGAAAAAATGTTAACCATAAAACAGCCTCAGGCATGTCCTTCAGGTTATATTCCAGAAGATGGCATTTTTATCACGAAGATGACAGCTCCATGCTTGTTAATTGCCCCCGGAAGGCCTTCCAGTGGGACAAGATGTGGTGGTGGATACAATGAGGTTGATGACCTTCACTCTGTGTAGGCCCAGGCAAATGTGTGTATTTGTGTCTTAGTTTTTTGTTTTTTTTTTTTTTGAGACGGAATTTCGCTCTTGTTACCCAGGCTGGAGTGCAATGGCGCGATCTCGGCTCACTGCAACATCCGCCTCCTGGGTTCAAGCAATTCTCCTGCCTCAGCCTCCCGAGTAGCTGGGACTACAGGCACGTGCCACCATGCCCAGCTAAATTTTGTATTTTTAGTAGAGACGGGGTTTCACCATGTTGACCAGGATGGTCTCGATCTCTTGACCTCGTGATCCACCCGCCTCGGCCTCCCAAAGTGCTGGGATTACAGGCGTGAGCCACCGCGCCCAGCCGTGTCTTAGTTTTTAACAAAGAAGTTTAAAAAGTAAAAAAAAAAAAAAAGTATAATAGAAAAAACCTTATAGACTACTGTTTAAAATAAAATTTGTCATTTTGAGCAGTTTTAAGTGTATAATAAATACAGTGGCATTAATTGCATTCACAGTATTGTGCAACCATAGCTATTATTTTCAATGCTTTCATCATCCTAAACAGAAACTCCATACCCATTATGCAGTACCTCCCTCTCTCCTCTCCCCCTAGACCCTGTTAACCTTTAATCTGCTTACTGTCTCACTGAACTTGCCTATTATAGATACTCAACATAAGCAGAATCATACAATATTTGTCCTTTTGTGTCTGGCTTATTTCACTTAGCATAATGGTGTCAAGGTTTATCTATGTTGTAACATGTATCAGAGGTCATTACTTTCTGTGGCTAAATAATAGTCCATTGTATGTGTAGACCACATTTTGTTTGTCCATTTATCCACTCGTGGACACTTGAATCATTTCTATGTTTTAGCTAGAGGGCATAGTGTTGATATGAACATTTTGGTGCAAAATTTTGTTTGGATATGCCTTTCCAATTATTTTGAGTATATAATGAGGAGTACAATTATTGGATCATATGAAAAAATTAATTATATATTAAACTTTTTGGCGAACTGCCAAACTGTTTTCCACTGTGGCTGCACCATATCACATTCTCACCAACAATTTGTGAGGGTTCCTCTTTCTCTACCTTCTTGCCAACAATCGTTTCCATTTTTTGCGTGTGTGTGTGTTGTTGTTGTTGAGCTATACTAGTGAGTGTGAAATGGTATCTCATTGTGGGGGTTTTTTTGTTTTTTTTTGTTTGTTTGTTTGAGACAGGATCTTGCTCTGTCACCCAGGCTGGAGTGCAGTGGCATGATCTCAGTTCACTGCAACCTCTGCTTCTCAGGCTCAAGCGATTCTCCTGCCTCAGCCTCCCAAGTAGCTGGGATTATAGGCACCCACCACCATGCCTGGCTAATTTTTGTATTTTTAGTAAAGACACGGTTTCGCTGTATTGGCCAGGCTGGTCTTAAACTCTTGACCTCAAATGATCCGCCCAACTCAGCCTCCAAAAGTGCTGGGATTACATGCAGGCCACGGTGCCTAGCCTCTCTCTGTTTTTGATTTGCATTACCTTAATGGGCAATGATTTTGAGCATCTTTTCTTATGTTTGTTAGCTGTTTCTATAGCTTCTTTGTGGCAATGTTTAGTCAAATTCTTTGCTCAGGTTTTAATATGGCTGTTTGTTTTTGGCATTTTGTTAATGAATAATAATGTTGAGCATCTTTTCATGTACTTTCAGGCATTTATGTATTTCTGGAGAAATGGCTATTCAAGCCCTTTTCCCATTTTTTACTTGATTTGTTTGTCTTTTTGTTGCCATGTTGTAAGAATCCTCTGTATACTCTGGATAGTAAACCATTACCAGTGTATAATTTGCAACATTTTCTCCCATTTTGTAGGTTGTCTTTTCACTTTATTTGGTAATGCCTTTTGATGTATGAAAGCTTTTAATTTTGTGTAAGTCCAGTTTATTATTATTTATTTTGTTGCTCAGGCTTTTGGAGTTATATCTAATAATCTACTAATAAATCAGAGGCCACAAAGATTAGTTCCTCTGTTTTATTCTAAGAGTTTATGACTTTGGCTCTTACATTTAGGTAATCAGTTAATATGAAATTAATTTTTTTTTTTTTTTTTTTTTTTTTTTTTTTTTTTTTTT
>PVKV010020046.1:0-40703 GCA_004027835.1 Alouatta palliata | reverse complement strand
AGTGCAGGGGTGTGGGTGCAGGGATGGGAACAGGTGTGTTAAGAGGTGTGGGTGCAGGAATGGGAACAAGTGTTCTGGAGTGTGGGTGCAGGGATGGGAACAGGAGTGCAAGAGTGTGGGTGCAGGGATAGGAACAGGTGTGTTAGGAGGTGTGTTTGCATGGATGGGAACAGGAGTGCAGGGATGTGGGTGCAAGGATAGGAACAGGTGTGTTTGGAGGTGTGGGTGCAGGAATTGGAACAGGAGTGCAGGGGTGTAGGTGCAGGGATAGGAATAGGTGTGTTAGGAGGTGTGGGTGCAGGGATGGGAACAGTAGTGCAGGGGTGTGGGTGCAGGGATGGTAAAAGGTGTGTTAGGTGTGTGTGCAGGAATGGGAACCAGTGTGCAGGAGTGTGGTTGCAGGGATGGGAACAGGAGTGCAGGAGTGTGGGTGCAGGAATGGGAACTGGTGTGCAGGACTGTGGGTGCAGGGATGGCAACAGGTATGCAGGGAGGTGTGGGTGCAGGGATGGGAACAGGAGTGCAGGGGTGTGGGTGCAGGGAGGGGAACAGGTGTGCGGGGTGGTGTGGTTCTGGGATCAGAACAGGAATGCAGGAGTGGATGCAGGGATGGGAACAGGTGTGCAGGGGTGGGTGCAGGGATGGGAATAGGTGTGTTAGGTTGGGTGCAAGGATGGGGACAGGTGTGCAGGGAGGTGTGGGTGCAGGGATGGGAATAGGTGTGCAGGGAGGTGTGGGTGCAGGGATGGGAACAGGAGTGCAGGGGTGTGGGTACACGGATGGGAACAGGTGTACAGGGAGGTGTGGGTACAGGGATGGGTGCTGGTGTGGAGGCTGTTCGGCACACAAGCACACAGGGGACTGCTTAATGCTGATGCTAGCCCTGCCTCAGTTGTGCACAGGAAGGACTGATGGGATGTCTCAGGGGAGTGAGAGATGGTGCAATCTCAAAGGAGCTCCCAGGCCTTAAGCCTTAGAGATTGTGGGAGCAAAGGCTCAGGGCTGGCATGTCAGGGTGGCTTCTGTGACAGACTTGTTTGGCTGAGATGGACACCAGGCGCCCATTCCCCATGGGAAGGTTAACATGCCTGACTGGCATCCCGGGACATAAACCTAGAGGGTGGCAGAGGGCTGAGTGCCACACAGCATTTCCCTCCAGGGACATGGGCTCTGACAGGCTCTTGGCATTTGAAAGGTCATAGAGACAGAGACTGAGTTCTCCATAATTAGCAAAGACTCCTGCAAACAGCCTGCTTGGGGTCTCAGGCAGAGGTGCTGGCCCGTTTGGTCTAATTGGCCTGGGGAACTGTGTAGAGCATGTTTTTTCCTCATTAACTGATTCATTAGGACCGTGGTCAGGCATTCAGGGTCAATGTCAGCCGAAGGCTTTGTGAGGGGCACTTTGCCGGCCTCTGCAGGCTCTCCCTGGGTGCAGAGGGACCAAGTGCCTGGGCAGGCGCTCGGGGAGATGAGGCAGCCAGAGGGAGGCTGGGCTTGGGGCTCACAAAGACTCCCCCCTGTCGTGGCCATGCTGATCGCTCCTCACCCAAAGTGGGGGTGCCTGAGCCAGCACCCACCCCCGGCTGGGTAGGTGATGATCTTGCCACAAGATCCTACCTCTGGGTTGGGTTGAGAGCTTGGACTTGGGAGCCAGATGGCTTGGGTTCAAGCTTCAGCTGTAGGACCTAGGCAAGTACCCTAATGGCTCTGTGCCTCAGTTTACCCCTCTCTAAAATGGAAGTGATAGTCGTATTTGTATCATGAGTGTTAGGAAGACTAAGGAGTGAGCACATGGAAGGAACGCCACATGCGTGACTCCGCACTGTGACTTCTGGGTTTTATCTTCAGTCTTGCAGAAGACACGTGGAAGGTGTCCTCTGTCACAGGATACAGAGAGCCGTAGCTTTGATTTCACGTATCGAGGCTGGTTTTGTGGACTTTTCATGGTTAGGTTGTGGGTGTTTGGTTTGTGCGTGTGTGGTTGGTTTGTGGTTTTTTTTGATTTTGCCTTTGAAAGTCCGAAGTTCGTTCTTCCCAGTGACCTTGAAATCCGAGCTGGGATATTGGGGTCATCTTAGGGTATTGGCCCTAGCCCCCCATGCACACATGTTCCTATTTTGTACCAGACTGATACTTTATGCTTTATGGGGTCAAAGAGAAAAAGGGTGGCATGAAACCATGGCAAGATCTGAAGACCCCCCTCTCCTGAGCTTAAGCTCTCAGCCTGTGTTGAGCTAAGGATGTGGGGAGACCACTTGGCATTTGGAAGCTATGGAATGGCGGCTCATCCAGCTGCCAGGTTTGGATCCACTTCTTACCGATGATGTGGCATTGGCAGATTGCTCACACTGTGCCGTCTTAAACAGCACCCGCCTCCAGGTGGCCGTGTAAATTGAATGAGAGAAAATTGCCTGGCAGGGGGCAGATACTCTGTATTCGTTGAATGCATGGAAAATGCAGAATGCATGGTGAGCCCAAGGAAACTAGGTATTGCATTATTGTTGGTTTGAGGGTGAGCTGTGAATAGGCATTGGTCTGGGAATGAGCTGGATGAGGCAGTGATTCTCTGTATACTGGAGTTTACTGGTTAAGGTGGGAATTAGCTGGATGCATAGGGATTATCTAAAATGGAATTTGTCTTTTAGTTTGGGAATTACCTGGGAGGGCAAGGATTATCTGAGCTGGAGTTGCTCTTTGGTTCAGGGCATTGCCTGGACTTGGGAGCCGTGCGTGCGCTAGCCTCACCAGCCTTATTTCTGCAGACACCAGCTGCTTTCCCTGCTTCTTTCCTTGCAGATGATGGGAAGCTGTCCTTGGAGGAATTCCAGCTCTTCTTTGCAGATGGCGTCCTCAATGAGAAAGAACTCGAGGATCTCTTTCACACGATTGATTCTGACAACACCAAGTGAGCCTCAGTCCTGGCTGGCAGAGCAGGGGCATGTATGGGTCACGGAGGAGGCACCTTTTCATCTAGTCTCTGTTCCTAGTCCCCTGCAAAGGGCAGGAGAACTGAAAATTCCCAGAAGTGCTAATCCAAAAGTCAGCTCTTCACTGCCTGGGGTGACTGGGGCTTGTGCAGGTTCACATTGCACTGGCTACTATCACAAGCGGGTCTCTTCTGAATGCACATGGCTAACTAGGGAGAGACTCCCGGCTTTGCAGGCTGGACACGGGATTATGAAAACAGGAAGTTGGCAGTAACTTCATCCTTCTGCCAGCAGCCAGCAGCCAGTTCGGACCCCAGCCCCAATGCCCATGCATCCTCCTAGTCCCGACATTAACTGTGAGGTTGAAACCCACCCTAACACCAACTCCTGTGTTAAAACAAACTGGAACCAAGTACAAATCCTAACTTAACACAGCATCTGCCATCCTACCTCCTTAAACCTTTCCTCCAGGCCAGTCATAACCCTAACTGCGTCTCAGAATCGGCCAAAAACTCTGGCCCCAACCCATGTCTAAATCATGTGTGAAATGCACATGCTCAGACTTACCCTTGATCCTTCCCAACCTCAGCTCCAATCTTGCCCTTTTCTTGGGATTCCCCAGACAGGATGAGGTCTGAGCTCTCTCCTCAACCCAGCCTTCAGGAGAGTCAGAGCCCCACCCAGTCTCCTTTCTCAGACCTACTTGGATGGTGAGGACCAAAGTGTCTGGAGGGCTGCTTTAGGGCACATTTGGTAAGTTGAGGTTCTCTGAGACTGGCTAGAGATGGTCTGGACAAGTAGCTCCCACCAAACCAGTGTGCAAGGGACAAAGTACAACAGTGGCTTGGACCAGCGTTTGGGGCTGAGAGTGTCCTGGGGGGCACCAGCTGGGGACCAGGATGGGGTGAGTGGAGCAGGCACTGTCCTCTGGGAAAGGCCGCTTTAAAGAAATGGCTTCAGGTTGCAGACTGCAGAATGGAGTGCTTTCTCTGGGGCCAGATGGAGATTTCTGAGCTGTTACTGCAGCTTCCTGGGGTGCTTTGAAGGGCCAGGCGGGTGCCCATTGATTTAGGCCTTTTCTTTCAGGGTCTTTTGTGTAAGGGCCAGCGGGATGGAGGAGTGGGCGGAGGTGGAGGGAGAAGGAGGTGCTCGTTAGAGAGTCGAACCGTGAGAGCACATGTGGGTGGGTGTGGTTGCAGGGAGGACTCGCCATTATGAAAGGTCAGAGCTCTAAAGACTTTCAGGATGAATCTCCCCAACATTCCCTAAGGTGTGAGCCCCGAACATCAGCTCCTTGGGTTGTTAAGCAGATTTTGTGCCCAAAACAGTGTACAATGAGAAAGATTTGTGAAGCACTGAAGCAAAGTGACGGGGTCGCTTTCTGCAGGACTTGCCAGAACTCTGAATATGAGATGGAGGTCGAAAGCACCTCCCAACAGCATGCAAAGCCTGTGAGCGCAGATGTGCTGAGCCCCGCAAGCCTTCTGTGCACACGCGCCTTGCTGAGCGCGGGCGCCACTGAGCATGATGAGGGACCTGGGCCCGGGAAGGGCCAACCCTGTACTGGGTCCCCTGCTCACTGGCTTGGCAGACTATCCCTAGCCAGTCCCAGAGGCCCCCCACTTATCAAATCTGCTCCGAAGCTGCAGAAGCACCCTGGATCCCAGCACTGCACCCCGGTTCCCAGCACTGCACCCCAATGTTGGGGCTGGTGCATGCTCCTTCACTGCTGTGGGGGACAGGTTCATGCTCAGCCCTCTCCCCCAAGAAAGGACAGGACCCTTCTCCAGGCTGCAGGCATGGGAGTGTGGAACCCAGGGGCAGGGACCAGAACAGGACAGGCTCTGCCATGCCCCCAAGGACTCCAGGACCCAGCAGGCAGGGACGCTCCGGGGGCAGGACAGTGGGGCAGCCTATCACAGTAATGGGACCTCACCCTCCCTTCCTTTACCCTTCCCTGGCCCCTGGCTTGGCCCTACCCTTGGTATCATTTATTCATGATGGGGTCAGTGGACTCAGAAAACAGAAGAAGGGTGGGTGGTGTGGGGGGTAAGACAGACATGAGCCCTGCTCGGCCCTTCAGGGGTGGGGGTGTCACCTGCCTGCTGTGCCCTCATCTGTAAGGTGGGGCTTGTAGGGCCAGCACACAGCCTGCAAAGAGCGGGCAGGGTGTGTGTTTCACAGGCTGCACAGGGCCAGGCCTGTTGACCACTCCTCTTGTCTCTGTCTGTCTCTGCAGCCACGTGGACACGAAGGAGCTGTGTGGTAGGTGCCTGGCTATGCCAGGACCAAGATGAGGGTGCTGGGATGGGACTGTGGGAGAAGGGCCTGAGGCGGGGGAGGCTGGGGGTAGTGCAGGTGGGAGGGTCAGGAGTGCCAAGTGGGAGGGGCAGGATTTCCTGTGACCCCTGACCTTTGCCTTCCCTTCCCCAGATTATTTTGTGGACCACATGGGTGACTATGAGGATGTCCTGGCCTCCCTGGAGACCTTGAATCACTCTGTCCTGAAGGCCATGGGCTACACCAAGAAGGTCAGCGGGTGTAGATGACCCCGGGGGTCCAGGGCCCCAGGGCTCCAGTGCTGCTTCCATTCCACCCTTGCCCAAGGGTACATGGATTTTTGAAGATGGGGACCAGGGAGGCCTATCTCAGGGGTGGGCTTTGCCCAGGGTTCCTCCAGGCAGCTGAGATAAACTGTGAAGGGAGTGGAATGGCTTGGTGAAATGGCTCTGGGTGGGAGCAGGAGGCATTTTCCTGCAGTCAGGCCTGGTCCAGGGCTGGGGTCCTAGAAAGGGCGGCCGCGGTCACCCTATGCCCTAAGGGGTCCCCAGACAGGTGCCGTCCCTTCCAGGGCAGGCTTAGGAGACTGGAAGTGGGGTCGAACGGGGTGCGTGCATCTGAACCCGGCCCTCTATCATGTTTTTGATGCTCAGCACCTGGTTTAATCCTCACAGCAGCCCTATGGGTGGTTACTCTCAACTCTGCCATCTCACAGCTGTGGAAACAGAGGCTCACAAAGGTGAACTCAACAGAGTCGCAGCCAGACAGCCATAGCTCCTGGCTGGGATGAGGGGAAACCGAGTCAGGGACCTGGCAAGACGCATGGGAGTGCAGCATGAGAGTCCAGGCACACCCAGGAGGCAAATGGGGAGTCAGTCAGCCAGGAGCAGAGGGCAACCTTTGGGCACAGCGATTCAGGCCCACGGGGAGGGACACACAGGTGCCCCAGGCTACAGCCACCAGCACCCTGAGCTATGGGAGCCCAGAAAAGTCCAGCCCCGTCTGCCGGTTGAGGCCGGGGAGTTTAGCTGATAAAGTCAGCTAGACCTGGCGGAAGGATTTCCTTTTCTGAGCCTCAGTTTCTCCATCTGTGAAATTGGAGACATCACCTTATGAACTATGAAGTGCTTCAGAGATTGAGCAAAGGCCTCTGAGCTATTGACCGTGCCGGATCGAGCACAGAGCAAAGGCACCAGCTGGTTTTATCAATAGGCTCCTGTGTGTATGCTCAGCCAGAGGTTAAAACCCTTTTCATGTGATTTTCCTATGCTTCTCAGTTACCGCTCGCCGTGTATTGGAGAGTTCCTGTCTTGCCATGTATCTAAAAATAGCTGGGGCTCATTCTGAGCCTCCACGATTCCACATTCCCATTTCTGTACTGGTGTCGTGCTGCTTTGAGCCTTGCTGTTTTAGTGTATATTTTAATACCATGTAAAATCTGCTCCCTCCAGTTATTAATCTTGTTGAATATTGTTTGATATCCCAAAGTATCAAGGTGTAGGCGGTAGATTAGAAGGTGGCGTGGAAAGATCCCAGGCTTCCGAGTCACCCAGAAAAGGGTGGCAACCCTAGCTGTGCTCCACACAGGCTGTGTGAGGTCACCACGTGCTCACGGGTGACCCTGGGCAATGGCAGTCACCTCTTTGAGCCTGGGTTTTCTCACCTTAGAAGGGGGCCACGTCCTAGCCATGCTGTGAGGCATTCGTAGTATCCATGGTTACGTGTTTGTCTTTGGTCAGAGTTTTCAGGAACATAACAGAATTCTCCATCAGTATCTGCTGATACAGGTTAGACTAGTTTTAGAGATTTTGCTCTCGGAAATCATACTTGTATCGGGGTGGTCTTCTGTGGGTTTCTTGGCAGTCATGATGATGGTAGCTTGTTGCATCTGTGATGGGCATTTCTTTTTTTCTTTCCTTTTTTTTTTTTTTTTTGTTTTTGTTTTTGAGATGGAGTCTCACTCTGTTGCCCAGGCTGGAGTGCAGGGGCGTGATATCAACTTACTGCAACCTCCATTTCCGGGTTCAAGTGATGCTCCTGCCTCAGCCTCCTGAGTAGCTGGGACTACAGGTGTACACCACCACACCCAGCCAGTTTTGTATTTTTAGTAGAGACAGGGTTTCACCATGTTGGCCAGGCTGGTCTCCAACTCCTGACCTCAGGTGACCTGCCAGCCTCGCCCTCCCAAAGTGCCGGGATGACAGGCATGATTTGCTTGGCATTTCTTTTGCTTGCGTATTTCCTGACTGATTTTCGTTTGCAGAAGTGCAGCTGATCGGTTGTTGCTTTGAATGCTTTTCTCGTATGCGCTGTTTGCGTTCGTCAAGCCGTAGCATCAGTTACGAAAGAGTGCCGCTGTCTCCATTCTAACACGCGCCCCTCTCACTTCCCTGTCTCTCCTGAAACATCGTGGTGGGGCCCGGCCCGGCCAGGCGTGCTTGTTGGCTCCTGATTTTCCAGTGCGTCTCTAGTACTTCTCTGCTGATTGTCATATTAATACCAGCTCTTATTTTAGAATCCTCGTCAGCATGTTGGAGAAATATTTTTGCGTTCCCTTTGTTGAGTTTTGTCTTAGGAGGGTGGTAGTGAGTTTTTTTCAGATGCCTTTTGGGTATTTTTAAATGATCATATGATTTTTTTCCCTAAGCTATTGATGGGGTGGATGCTATTTTTAGATTTTCTTGTATCGAACAATGCTTAGCTCCCTGTGATCAACCCTAATTAGTACATTGTTCTTTTATCTCAGTAGTGAGTCCTTGTCATGAGCCAGGCATTTTGTCTCGTCTCCGTTGGGCATGGAGATCGGATGATAGCTTGGGAATGATTTTGTGAGGTAGTTTTGCATGTTTTCCATGTGTGAATCAGCTTCTCTGACATAGAATCATTTTTCTACGTAACAATAGAATTTATTCGTGACTCTTGGGTCCGGGTGTTAAACAGGGCAGGGGATTATTTTCATAGTTATTTTAAGGTCGGCCCTAGTTCTAGTCAACTTTTTCACTTGTGTCCATTGTATATTTTTAAACAAAACTGCCCTGGCCATGGTTAGTTTCACAATCAGTCATACATGGAATGTTCTAATGATTATTTTTTAAAATCTAAAATATTGTTTGACACAAGCAGGCAGTTGCTGCAGATTAAGTTCAATAGAACACCTGCTGCTGGGCACAGTGACTCATGCCTGTAATTCTAGCACTTTGGGAGGCTGAGGTGAGAGGATCAGTTGAGCCCAGAAGTTCAAGACTAGCCTGGGCAACATAGTGGGACCCTGTTTTCACCAAACAACAACAACAACAACAAAATTAGCCAAGCATGGTGGCATGTGACTGTAGTTTCCACCTACTTGGGAGGCTGAGGTGGGAGGATCTCTGGAGCCTGGGAGGTCTAGGCTGCAATGAGGCTCATCGTGCCACCACACCCCAGCCTGGGTGACAAGAGAAACCCTGTCTCTCAAAAAACAAAAAAGAAAAGATAAAATTTGCTGCTACAGCTCAGATCTTAAGTTTCTCCTGTGTTTCTACATTTTAAACCCTTCTGTTTGACAGTTTTGCCTTTTTTAATTAGCTGTTTCTAATAACAAGCTCCTGGCACCTTTATTTAAATTTTATGACATGTTTTTCTCATTTATTTATAGTTCCTATCATTATTATTTCCTCCCTCTTATAACCTTAGGCTTGTTGGTTTTGCCGTTGTTTTTCATATGTCAAATGGAATGCTTTTTTTTTTAATACTGTTGGAAATTTTTTAAATTTACTTTTAATGGGGACTGGGCATGGTGGTTCATGCCTGTAATCCCAGCACTTTGGGAGGCTGAGGCATGGGGATCACCAGAGGCCAGGAGGTGGAGACCATCCTGGCCAACATGGTGAAACCCTGTCTCTGCTAAAAATATAAAAATGAGCCGGGTGTGGTGGCAGGCACCTATACTCCCAGCTGCTTGGAAGGCTGAGGCAGGAGAATCGCTTGAACCTGGGAGGCGGAGGTTGCAGTGAGCCGAGATCACACCACTGCACTCTAGCCTGGGCAACAGGAATGAATTTCCGTCTCAAAAAAAAAATTACTTTTGATGTTCCCATAGCAATCATAGATGTTAATGTGTAGTATTTTCACCTTCTCTATTCTTTGAGCAGCCTGTTATGTTTTCATTTATTTTTCATCTAATTGTATTAAGATAAAACTGAATGACCAGAAAGGTTTCTACTGTATTTGTGTAATGTATTGAGATTTTTGCATTAATTTGTGCGTGTTTTTGTAACTGTCTCATAAATGCTTGAAGATGTGGACTGTGCTTGTAGAATGATCAGATTTGAGAATAGCTATCCTTGCTTTGTCATGAAGTATGTGCTGCTAAGAGACAATTTTTTTAAAGGTAAAATTATGTCTCTTCTGTAAGTATTAAAATATACACCTCATTGGCTGGGTGCGGTGGCTCATGGCTATAATCCTAGTACTTTTGGAGTCCAAGGTAGGTGGATCACCTGAAGTCAAGAGTTTGAGACCAGCCTGGCTAACATGGTGAAACCCTGTTTCTACTAAAAATACAAAAAAATTAGCCAGGCGTGGTGGCATACGCCTGTAATCCTAGCTACTTGGGAGGCTGAGACAGGAGAATCGCTTGAACCCGGAAGGTGGAGGTTGTAGTGAGCCGAGATCCTGCCATTGCACCCCAGCTAGGGCAACAAGAGAAAAACTCTGTCTCAAAAATAATAATAAAATGCGCACATCAAAGATTTTATTTAACTCAGTATGAGAATCAGTAAGATGCTGGAAGTGGCTCAAAGGACAACGCAAAGAACATGTGCGCTAATGTATGGGTAAATAATGCTTCTGAAATCCATTGGTAAATAGATGCATAGCTAGTCACTGTGCCACGGCAATAGCCATTTGCCCTGTGGAGAGCGCCAGAGAAAAATCTATGTGTTTCTGTGGAAGAGAATTTTTTTTTTAAAGACGGGGTCTTTCTCTGTTGCCCAGGTTGGAGTACAGTGGCGAAATCATCACTCACTGCAGCCTCAATCTCCCAGACCCAAGCCATCCTCCCACCTCAGCCTCCCAAGTAGCTGGGACCACAGGTGGAGGCCACTACTCCTTTTTTTTATTATTATTATTTTATTTCTGTAGAGACAGGGTATCCCTGTATGGCCTAGACTGATCTCAAACTCCTAGGTTCAAGCAATCCTCTCCCATCTTGGCCTCTCAAAGTGCTGAAGACTACATGCATAAACCATCATCCCCAGCCAGAAGAGTACTCTTTGAATTATTATAAATGGTCTATATCCACAGAGTTCTAAAAGTTCCTACAGGGAGAGTAGGAGGGGGGTAAGAATTGGAAAATTACCTAGTAGGTACAGTGTTCAGTATTTGGGTGATGGGTACACTACAATCTCAGTCCCCACCAGGACATGATATACTATGTAACAAACAGGCACACGTACCCTCTGAATGTGAAATAAATAATAGTAAAAAATAAAACCCGACTTTCTGTCCTCTGCTTCCCTCCTTTAACAAGTTCTCAAATCCATCTTTCAATTAAATCCATTTTGGAAAACAAAACACAGTAGCTCCAAAATAACGAAAGACTCAGATAAACTAGAAAAAAATAAGTAAACTAGAGAAACAGGAAACCCAGGAGTCGTTCTTGTCCATTTCAAAGACTTTCACTATTCTTTCTAACAATGCCCTTTTTATCCGTGTTTATTATTATCTAAGGTATCTGTCCTGTGGGACAGTGGTGAGCTAATTTCTCATACTAAATTGCGTTTTGTCATTAAATCTTTGTGTTTTTGATGGTTTTTCTTTCTCTATTTTTAGCCATGTTGCTTGATGCATATAGACTTCTGTTACAGTATTTTCATTATATAAATGGTATGTAGTTGATATGCAAAATTTAGGAACTAGAGATAAGTATAAAGAAAAATCAAATCACTTCTAATTTCCACTATCCCTAACTACTGGTAACATTTTAGTTTATTACTTTTCGCCAATTTTTTTTTTGTTTTTTGAGACATAGTCTCGCTCTGTTGCCAGGCTGGAGTGTGGTGGTGTGATCTCAGCTCATGCACCCTCCGCCTCCTGGGTTCAAGTGATTCTCCTGCCTCGGCCTCCTGAGTAGTTGGGATTACAGGTGTGTGCTATAACACCCAGCTAATTTTTATATTTTCAGTAGAGACAAGGTTTCACCATGTTGGCCAGGATGACCTCAATCTCTTGACCTTGTAATCCGCCCGCCTCGGCCTCCCAAAGTGCTGGGATTACAGGTGGGAGCCACCATGCCTGGCCTCCTTTAGCTTTTTTCCATGTGTTTCTTAAATTTATAATCTGTGTACAAAAATTTATTTCCTGCTCTTTTACCTAATTTTTTTAACGTTTTCCCTATGTTATTAAAACTTGAAAAGCATCATTTAAAATATTTTAATTTACTTTTCCTCTTTTGTTAGGTATATGAGATTATTTCCAAGTTTTTGCTATTATGAGTAATATGTACTTAATACTTTGTGGCAATGTATTTATCCATATTTTGCACAATTTTGGGGGGATAATTTATCAGAATTGAGAAATTACTGGGTTAAAGAATCTGAGCAGTTTATGGCCCTTGACATTCAGCAAAATGGTTTGATCAGATGGCTGTAGGCATCGAAGTCCCCATAGCTATATCCTCTCCCAGTGCATTAAGATTTAATAATGGCATGTCCTTGTTACAACTTGAGGGCTTTTATCATTATATTCCTACCTTTCTTGGGCAGTACTTTCTCATTTAAATTCTAACCTGATAGTGATATTGCAACTTGTCTTGTTCATTCAATCACAGTTGGTTACTGAATCTTTGCACAGGCTTGTTTTTTTTAAATAAGTCCTTTGTGCTATTTTGGTTTAGCTGTGCCTCTGGTGGACCTTGTTTAATCGGATCTGGGACTGTGTCTTTATGTAAGGGAATTCAGGCTGCCTTTTTATTATTATTTTCTTCGGTCTAACTGTTGCGTTTTATTCTTCCTTCTTTTTATGATTTTTTTTTTCATCTCTGTTACATTTTATCTTTTGGTGATCTGTTGATATCATGGATTATGATTTGGAACAATTCCTAGTGTTCACTTTACTGATTACTTCAAAAAAATACATCATTAACATTCTTAATTCTACTTTAATACTTAGCTAGTAAAAAACACTTTCTTGCCAATCGCAGTGGTTGACAAATGTAATCCCAGCACTTTGGGAGGCTGAGGTGGGCGGATCACAAGGTCAAGAGTTTGAGACCAGCCTGGCCAACAGGGTGAAACCCTGTCTCTACCAAAAATACAAAAAATTACCTGGGTGTGGTGGTGGGCACCTATAATACCAGCTACTTGGGAGGCTGAGGGAGGAGAATCGCTCGAACCCAGGAGGCTGAGGTTGCAGCGAGCCGAGACTGTGCCATTGCACTCCAGCCTGGGTGATAGAGCAAGACTCCATCTCTTTATCTTCCCTTTGGGAATAAAAATAATTTTGATGATTTTAGGCTATTTTTTCTATACTTTATTGACTGAATCCAGTGTAGTTGAAATTAAACCATTAGTTCATTTCAGCTATACTGATGAACGTTTTTATTTGCTAACCTCTGTGACCTTAACGTTTAATGTGAGTGATCATTGTTACTGCTTTTCACAATTGCTCCATGTGAAGAACTCTAATTCAAACCCAGATGACTTAGGACAAATTCTTAAGGATCATTTGCAGAAAAGGTGCTCATCTAGTAAAGTTTCAGAAATTTGCACATTTCTAGATATCTACCAGTTGTTCTACAAATGAGTAACTTGTCCACTGGGTGCAAACTTTCTTTGAGCCTTTTCCCTGTGGAGTCTGTGGAGCTGGTCTCTTGTCTGAGGCAAACTCAGTCCCCCCAGCATTGTGTAATAAACCCATGTAACAAACAGGCACATGTACCCCTCCTTATCAAATCTGGGATTACATCTTCACGTGGGGAAATGTAAGTTAGTTGTCACTTGCAGTGGAGGAGGAATCAGGAAAAGCTTCGTTTTTTACTCCCTGAAAAATAACTTGTCTTCCTCGGAATTCAGCTAACCAGTAACACTTACTGATCCCTGACCACGTCTTCAGTCGCTGGTCTGGGTGCTTTTAACACACTTACCTCATTTTTCTGCTTGATCACTTCTAGCAGCCGTTTTCTTTGTGTTTAAATATTTTACTGAGTTATGTCTTCATGTCCATTTTTGGCCATTCGTGTGTCTAGAGTCTGTTGATCACTGGATCTTGTGTGGTCCCAGCTGTCTGCTAGGAAGGATAATCAGTCATTTATCAGGGTGCTGGAGCCTGCCAGGCTGTAAGAACCGGACGTACTTTTGGCTGTGAACTTGTACTCTGTCAGGGTCTGTCCCCAGCAGGCCCTGGTCCAGCCATCGGCACGGCGCGTCCACCTCCACCACGCCTTAGCTGTCTTCCCATGTGCCCCTCCTCCTCCTTCATTTCTCTCAGCCGTGTTTCCCATTGTGCAATTATTGCTAATTAATTCCCAGTCAGAGTGATGGATCGTTTAATTTGCTTTCCTTAAGGGCCCTGTTTTTCCTTGCCTTGCCAGGGACTGGGCAGAATTCCAAGGTGCCTGGGGCAGGTGGCTCGGGAAGGCGGGGTCTTGGCAGAGGAGGCCGGGAGAGCAGCGCAGGGCTTGGGAGATCCTGGATCCCCAACACACCATCATTTTCATTGTCTCATCCTTGAGCGATGTGGATAAGCAGAGCCTTCTCCCTTCTGCTGTGAAGCCTTTTGCAGCCCAGAGCGTCTCCCCTGGATCCAAAAACCTTGAAAAATGGCCTAGCAGAATCTCGGGACAGAAGTGGAAATCCTATTCCACGTGACAGAGCAAAACTTGGAAACTCTTTTCCGTCTTTTCCCTAGAGTTCCCCTGGTCGTGGCTTCTGTCTGGCCTCCTCCTCTTGATTACTAAGCCCCGGCCCTTTCCTCTTCTCTTCTATCTTTTTCCTTCGTGGCAGCCTGGAGATCCAGGAGCCCTAGGAATCCTCCTCAGAGGAGGAAGGATGGAGGAAAGGTGGTAGATTCTTGTTTCTTGATCATTATCCTTGTCACAGCAACAACAAAACCGCCAGTGACCATTGTCATCACTGCCACCATCACAGTCTCTTTATTATGACACCTACTGTTTATTGAGACTTTGCTGTGTGATAGGCCCTGTGCTGAGCATCTGATACACATGATGTCCTTCACTACAGCCATGTAAGATAGGTACTGCAGTGATCCCATTATACTCGGGAAGGTCACAGAGCTAGTGAATGGTGAAACCAGGGTTCAGATTTGGTCTCTGAACATCTAGCCTCTGCGCTGGACACGCTACAGCCTCTGAGGTGCAGGAGGCCGTGGGGTCCTCCCTTCCCATTACAAAGCAAACATGTCAACACCAGCTTTCCCCCGACTCCTGTGCGAGACCCCACCTCCAGTTTCCCTCCCCTTCCCCTCAGTGCCCCTTCCCTTCCATCCACAGGTATATGAGGGTGGGAGCAGTGTGGACCAGTTTGTGACCCGCTTCCTCCTGAAGGAGACGGCCAATCAGATCCAGTCGCTGCTCAGCTCCGTGGAGAGTGCGGTGGAGGCCATCGAGGAACAGACCAGCCAGATCCGGTGAGTCGCTGCGACCCTGCAGGGTCACATGGGGGCATGCCGTGCACACGCACCTGCCCATCTGCTGCTTCGTGGGGGTGTCTGTGTACCTAAGAGCTGGGTGACCTTGGGCAAGTTGTGGCAACTCTGTGCCTTCAGTGCTCCATTGTGTGATATGCACACAATTAAACACCTGAAACCTCAGCTGCAAGGATTGAATGGGACGGTAAATGCTCGGGAGAATGCGTGCTGTACGTACTTATTAGTACAGTGAAGACTGTTTTGCCACATCCACATACTGCTTATGTTTATGCAGAACTTTTCTGTTGTTTGGCCCATATCTTATTTTATGATTTATTTTCTTTATTTTGAACAGAGTCTCGCTCTGTCACCCAGGAGTGCGGTGGCATGATCTCGGCTCACTACAACGTCTCCCTCCCTGGTTTCAAGTAATTCTCATGCCTCAGCCTCCTGAGTAGTAGTGACTGCAGGTGTACAACACCACACCTGGCTGATTTTTGTATTTTTAGTAGAGACAGGGTTTTGTGCTGTTGGCGAGGCTGGTCTCAAACTCCTGGTCTCATGCGATCCACCTGCCTCAGCCTCCCAAAATGCTGGGATTACAGGCCTGACCCACTGTGCCTGGCCTATTTTATTTTTCGACACAGGATCTCACTGCGTCACCCAGGCTGGAGTGCAGTGCCGGCTCACTGCAACCTCCAACTCAGGCTCAAGCAGTTCTCCCACCTCAGCCTCCCAAGGAGCTGGGACTACAGACACGCAGTCCCGCCAGACCCAGCTATTGTTTTAAAAGTTTTTGTAGAGGTGGGGTTTCGCTATGTTGGCCAGGCTGTTCTCAAACTCCTGGCCTCAGCAGTCCTGCCGCCTCAGCCTCCCAAAGGGCTAGGATTATAGGCATGAGCCACTGCACCCCAGCCCACTGCTGAAAATGTGGGAAATGGCAGATGGTTTTAATAACTGCACACTGAGTGTCACATGCCGTAAGTGAAGTGACTGTAAAAATAAGCACCTGTCATTCCCTGCGATCCAGCTTGAATCCTGAGGCTTGCTGCTCCTCTGCTAAAATGAGAGACCAGGAAATGGGAGAGAGGTGCTGAAGACAGTAGCAGCAAGTTAGGACTTTGTTGGGAGGACTGAAAGAGACGTGAAAGCGCAGTGGTTTTCTCACAGCATGTGGTCTTGTGTTTGCGTGCTTGGAACCATGGGAACGCATCTGGGGTCTCCTTTTAGGTGGTGAGTGCTGTGTTAGGGCTGGGACCTGGTATTTAGAGAGGAGTGGTGTTCTGGCTCAGCAGTCCCAGCCCCCTGGGGACCACGAGCATCCCTACCCCCATTTGCTGTCCAGAGTTGAGATAAACCCCTCTCTGCCCAGTTCTTCCCAGAAGAGCTGATGTGCTTGGCACAGAGAAGAAAAAGAGAAAATGCAAACAGATGTGGGCACAGCCAGCTGTCGGCACCCAGCTCACTTGAGCCTTGAATTTTCCAGGCAGAGAGGCACATGAGGACCAGGATGCTGGTTTGTTGGGGGGATGGGCACGGGTTGAATTGTGTGTTTCTTTGTGGATGAAGAGCTGGTCCCAGTCAGATTGTGAAGGTCACTGTGAGCCACCGTTTCCAGAATGAGCTGGCGCTGCTGAATCACCTGGGAAAAGTAAAATACAGATTCCCGGGCTCCTGGCCATACCCACTGGTGAGAATCCCTGGGACTGGAGCACAGAACTCTGCATCTGTGACCAGTCTTGTGCTTTTTGGGTTCCCTAGAATTAGCAGCCACCACTCTGAAAGCTGAGACTTAGACTTCCTTGGTTGTCTGTTACTGTCTTGATGAAAAACTTGCCGTGTTTATCCTGCCGCAGATCAGATAGAAGTGCTGCACGGTGTTCAGAGCTGACTTCCCGCACCTGGCCAGCTCCATCACGTGACAGCAGTTCCACCCACTGCCCCCCCGTGGGACCTTACTTGGGGATGTTGTTGGAGGGAGTAGCATGTCATTATCGGGGGACACATCTGCTCCACACATGCTCCTCCCTCGAACCTCCCTAAATCTCAGCTAGTTTGGTTCTAGGCTGTGGGTCCCTGAGGAGTATCCTGTCTCCCAGCCCTAGGACAGTCTCCCAGGATGTTGCCTCGAGCACAGGCTACTGGCTCAGACCCTACCGCCCAGGAGCCCTGAGCAACCCATCATGGTCTGAGGGACACATTTAATTTCCTGCTGGTTATAGAGAAGCCATGATTGACACCACAGAGGCTCTGCTAGCCTCTCGCCTCCCAAGGCGGGGGTCCAGTTTGCTCCCTTGGCATGGGGGAGAGCCGGGCTGAGTGTTCAAGGTTTACAGGAGACATATTCCACAATGTACCATGGTGTCCAGAGACCGAGGGGATGTGGGGGCTGTGCACTGTCTTTTGTGTGTGTGTGTGTGTGTGTGTGGGCAGGGGCGGGTGTCTGTGTTTCTGTATGTCTCCGGGGAGCTTTCCAGCATCCTTTTGCATGGGAGGATGTAGTCATTCACTGAGCATTGTTTGAGTCTCTACTATGTGATGGGCACAGTCCCTCCTGTGTGCTAGGCACAGCACAAGGTGAGCAGTGTGTGTGTCTGTGTGTCTGCCTCTGGCTAGCTGTGCCTGTCAGGGTACGCAGGGGTGTGTGCAGATTAGCATGCTCAGGACTAGGGATGTCCAGGGCCAGGAGGTGGGGCCAGACTCAGGTCAGGATGACAGTTGGTGTCTGGTTACATCCCCCACTGTCAGTGTCTCTTTAGGTCTTGCTTTTATGCGTGTGTGTTGGAGGAGGGTCTTGAAAGCAGGTCCCCCACCCTAGAGGGCACCAAACACCAAACTGGCTTCTCATGAGGGAGGGAGGGCATCTTGGTTACTCCACAGCGTGGGGTCTACAGGTGCCTGGAAGCTGTGAGCTATTAGGGTTGGGGTGGGCGCCTGGCTCAGCCTCTCCCTGGAACTGAGTCTCCTGGGGAAAAGGCCTGGGCTGTGTGGTCCCTGAATGGAGCTGAATTCAAATCCCAGCTCTGCCCCAGCTAGCTGCATTGCCCTGGCTGAGTCGCCTCCTGTAGGAACCTCATTTCCTCCTCTGTCAAAACAAAGGCCATGCAGCAAGCTCTGTGCACGGGTGAGCTCACTGCTGGTGCTTAATAAATGCTTGTTGAAGCTGCTAGAAGTCGTCAGGGTCTGTGTGTTCTCCCATTCGAACTGCAGACAGAACCACAGCAAACCCAGCCACGGTGTGGCGCAGACCTGGTGTGGAAGCCCCACTCCCCACTCTGCGCCCAACCACAAGCTCATGGCCACGGAACAAGGCAGGAGTCTTCCATCTGGTGAGAGAAAGCAGGGGCCCTGGTGGGGGTACCGGCCGGGGATTCTGAGAGTTCTTTGATGGGGACTGGGGAGATGAGGGGTAAGTTTGAGGCCCCTGGAGAGGCTGGGCGTTTCCGGCCTCCCCCCGAAGCCCTCGCCTTGCCCACCACTGTAGTCTTGTGTGTCTCTTTCTCAGCCGCTGAGGATGCAAAGGAAGAGGGCCTGGAAGCCCAGATCAGCCGCTTGGCAGAGCTGATTGGGAGGCTGGAGAGCAAGGTAAGCCCTGGCCAGGCCCCAGCCTCTGTTCCTCCCAACCTCCAAGGGGGTGCAGAGTTAGGCCTGGGCAGAAGTCTGGGCTGCAGAGGGGCCAGGGAGCCGTGGAAAAGACATCCTGCAGGTAGGGCATGGAGATGTGGAGGACGAAGCTACAGATCAAACCCCAGGGAATGCAGCTGTTGTTCAGGCCAAAGGAGCGCGGACACCTGGGGAGAGGGGTGTTGGGGGGCCGGGCAGGCTGGCAGGCAGCAGGAGCAGCTCCAGGGGCAGAGGGTGATCAGCAGTCAGGTCCTGGGCTACAAGGCCCTAGCTTCAAAGGAGACTTGGCTCTAAGGTGGCCGGAGCAGGTGTTGGCCAAGAGGCAGCCCTGGGACGAAAGGGAGACGTGATGATTCAGGAGAGATTGGAACCAAGGAAGGAAGTGACCAGCAGGAGCAAACTTTTTTTTTTGAGATGGAGTCTCACTCTGTCGCCCAGGCTGGAGTGCAGTGGCTGCGATCAAGGCTCACTGCAACCTCCGCCTCCCGGGTTCAAGTGATTCTCCTGCCTCAGCCTCCCAAGTACCTGGGACTACAGGCACATGCCACCATGTCCAGCTAATTTTTTGTATTTTTAGTAGAGATGGGGTTTCACTGTGTTATTCAGGATGGTCTCCATCTCCTGACCTTGTGATCCGCTTGCCTCAGCCTCCCAGAGTGCTGTGATTACAGGCATGAGCCACCGCGCCCGGCAGAAGCAGATGTATGAAGTGTGAAATGGGACATCCACAGGTGTTAGAAACTGACACAGCCCTTACGGAGAGCATTTTCAGAGAGCATTTCATGACTAGGGGCAGAATGCTCACAATATGGCCACTGGGTGGAAAGAAAAGTTTGTCTTAGGGCCTACAGACAGATGGGCTCAGTATCAGTCAGAATTCTGGCTGTGCCACTTCATAGCTGTGTGGCCTTGGGCCAGGGACTTGTCTTCTCTGAGGCTCAGATTCTTCCTCTGATGATGAAGAAAATAACCTGGAACACGGGACCCCTCCCTCATAGGGGTGTCGACAGGATGAACCAAAATGATATCTCAGTGGTTAGCACAGAGCCCAGTGCCATAGTTTGCATTTAATAGTAGCAGTGGTAGCAATGGTAGCAATGATTACGAGGCATTTTGTTACCAAAACCTATCCGCATGCACACACCACACCCGTATACCCGCAGGAGCCAAGGTCACCGAGCTCTCAGAAGCCTGGAATTGAGGTGCTTTATGTTTCTCCTACTTTTCCATATTTTTTTAACACCCTTTGCAAAGGGTAGTGCTACTTTTAGTTGGGGGTTCGTTCTGAGGAATTCATGGGGGCAGAAACAAGGGGCTCTGCACACGGACGGAGGCAGAGGCTGCAGCGAAGTCCGAGGGAGGAAGCTCGAACTTCCCCCCTGCAGGGATGAGGCCGAGGTGGGGTTACCCCTTTCTCGAAGCTGACTGCGGAACGGCTAGGAGGGGACCCCGTGGCCCGGTTGTCATAACAACTCTGCGGGCGCCTCAGCAGGGAGACTCTTTGAAGCTTATTTTTAGTGCCCTGGTCGCCCTAACAACCAGGCTGGCTGGTAACCACGGAGTACCTGGGCGTCCTAGAGACGGGGTGGGACCAGGCCCTCCTTCCCAGCCTCTAATTGGCCCGGGCCGTGAGCAGGGGCCAATCTGTGCCTGGTTTCAGGCCCCGCCCTTCACCTGCCAACCTGAGCCGCCCCTGGGATAGAAGGATGGAGGTCCTAGGGGCAGCTGGCTGGAGAGGAATAGGGGGGATACGTGGGCCATATTGCCTCTCCTCATCCTCCTGTGGCTCTTCCAGCCTCAGCTGTAGGAGCCCACATGTATGCTTGTAAAACCATGGAAACAGCCTTGTTCCTGCCATGCACACCTTCACTTACGAAGGTGTGTTCGTGCCGGGTTCTCCCGAGGAGGCAATACCCTTTCCAGGATCAGCTACTACAGGGCCCAGTGGAAACTGAGCACACAAGGCCCCTCGCTCAGACGTTTAGAACGCCACGGTGGTGACTGCACAGACTCACCCACATGCCGCTGTTTTCCTTATTAGCCAGTGTGCCTCAACTGTGCCCCGTGTGACTCCTTGAGACCGTCTGTCCTCATGGAGGATGGACGGAGAGAGGCTTGGAGGTGGTGGGTAGTGGGGTGCCCAGATTTTCTCTTTTTTTGGAGACAGAGTCTCGCTCTTGTTGCCCAGGCTGGAGTGCAGTGGTGCAGTCTCGGCTCACTGCCACCTCCACCTTCCAGGTTCAAGAGATTCTCCTGCCTCAGCCTCCAGAGTAGCTGAGATGACAGGCACGTGCCACCATGCCTGGCTAATTTTTGTATTTTTAGTAGAGACAGGGTTTTGCCATGTTGGCCAGGCTGGTCTTGAACTCCTAACCTCAGGTGATCCACCTGCCTCAGCCTCGCAAAGTGCTGGAATCACAGGTGTGAGCCACAGCGCCCGGCCAATGGGGTGCCCAAGTTAAAGGAAGCAGCAGCATGATCCTGTGTGTCAGGTAGAGAAACTGGGTTCAGCCCCACGCTTGGACACGGACACTGCTCTCTTGCCTTCAGAGCCAGGGTTCTCTGCTGTGACATAGTGACTGCTGATCACCTGGGAGGGCTCGGCCCTGTGTAGACGCCAGGTGCCGGTGAGCAGAGCAGATGTGGTTCCTGGAGACTGGAGCTTACAGTGGGCCAGCACCTGCCCCAGGGAGTCTGGAAGATCGAATGTGTATTTGTAAAGCACCTAGCTCAGATCCCAGAGAAGGCCAGAGAGAACAGGTCACCCCATTAGATCTTTGAGGTGCTGGGGGTTAGGATTTGTGGTGAGTTGTAAGTTACAGAGAGTCTAAGTGCTGCTGCTCATAATTGTGGCAAACCCCAGCATCGCAGACTCGGGCCTCTGCAGTCCCCATCGCTTCCTCTCCCAAGCCATCCTCGCCCTAGCAACGTGTTCAGAACCCCGTTTGTGTCCTTTGCAGGGGGTCACCTGTGCCTCCCAATGCCCCCAGATGCCAGGACCAGAGGGAGTCTCTGCCACTGCCTAGGGTTGGTCTTCCAGCCCCGCACAACAGGGCCAGGCCCCTGGCAGTTCCCTGCAGCCCCAGGGATCCCAGAGCTCCCGGCACCTGGGGTGGAGGGCGTCCCTGGCTGCGGCCTGACTGTGAGCTGCCCTGTTTCAGGCACTGTGGTTTGACCTGCAGCAGCGCCTCTCGGATGAAGACGGCACCAACATGGTGAGGCCCCTTCCCCCACCTCTCCTGGGACCACGTCCCTGTGTGAGCCAGGACTGCCTGGATCCATGGGGCTCGAAGCCCCGGCCCCCCTCCCTGCCTGGGACCACTATGAGGGGAGATGTAGCCCCAGCACTTGGCCCCCAGACCCTGCCCTGGTCCGAAGCCACCCCCGACTCCAGGGGTGTTCCTTGAGGTCCCTGGACTTTAAAGTTTGGTCTAGAGCAAAGTGGCCAGCAGGACAGTCATGTCAAAATGCTGAGTCCGTCAACTCTGAGTTTTTCTGGTCTGTGGACGTGCTGTGTCTCCGGGCCCCGGAGGCCTTGTAGGCAGCTGTGGCCATGGCTGGGACCTCTGTAATCACCCTCGTCTGTTTTCCCCATTTGTGGGGGCTACTTCTGCCGCACGGGGATCTTGGCTTCTAGTCTTTTCGTAGCCTATTTTTTAGTCCATTTGTATGCTAAGAATGAAGTGTGGGAAGGTTATTTTTTGACCGAGGAAAGGAGGTCATGGGGGCTGGATAGGTCTTCAGGGAGGGGGCCTGGCAGGGAGCCCCACACTGACTCCTGTTGTGGCCGGCGGCACCTGCAGCTGGTCCGGCAGGAGATGGCTGTGTGCCCCGAGCAGCTGAGCGAGTTCCTGGATTCCCTACGCCAGTATCTGCGAGGCACCGCGGGAGAGAGGAGCTGCTTCCAGTGAGTGAGCCGCTGAGGTGTGGTGGGATGGTGGCAGGGAGCTCTGCCTGGCAGTGGAGGGACGGGGCGGGACCAGCCTTACCCCTACATACGAATCGCACCCCAGGAACACGCATAGCTGGGTCAGGTCTTTACTCGGGTTCCTTCCAGCCATGCAAACGTGGCAGGTGCCTTCATCTCTCCAGCCTCAGCTTACGCGTCTGTAAAGGGGTGGTAACCCCCTTGCTGGGTTATCACGAGTGGAGATGGAATCAGTAGTATGTGCTCAGTTAACAACCAAGGAAGGAGAGTAGGTGAGGTTGGAGGGGAATGCCCAAGAACTGTAGCTGCCATTTTCTCCGTCCTCCCCACTGGTCAGGGCAGAGAAATCCAGGGTAGGGGAAGGGGCCTGACCCTCAAATTCCCGTTCATCCCCCGGCCTGATGTAGCTCCTTGGTAAAGCTAAGCCATGTGTCAGGGCCAGAGCAGAGGGCTCTGCAGCAGACAACGGCCCTTCGTTCTGGTGGGCAGGGGTCCCCAAAGAGCATGAGGCCCAGGTGCTCCTCCCCGTCTCTACGGCAAGGGTTTGCCTTGCTCGCCCCCCCATACTCGTTCGTTCACCCCTTTGGGGGCACGGCTGTGAAGCAGGCAGGCCAGGTCCTGCACAAGGTCTTGGGGAGGGGGTCTTCCTGGGCCGCAGGTGCACTGAGGCCTGCCTAAGTGGCAGCAGCCTGGGCAGGAGTGCGGCTATTGTGGAGACCCGGGGTGGCCACCAGGGGCCGTGCTTAAGTAAGTAGCCCGGGTTGCGGGGCAGGACATGGTCTTTTCTCCGTTATGTGAAGTGTGGTGCCAGGGCAAGGCGGGGCCACCCGATGGGTGGTGGAGAGGAGGCAGGGTGGACAGAGAGGCTCTGGCATCCGAGCCTCAGTAGAGGACAGTGCTGTTGAGTTGGAGAAGGCAAGTCTGGAGTGACAGAGGCGGGCAGGGGGCACCTAAAGCCGTGGGAGGTGTGCTGGCCACAGGAGGGATTCCAGCTTGGCACCCTCCCTCCACCCCCGGCTCTTGGCTCCCCCTTTATAGTCACTTGGGCCTTGCACAGAGGAGCCGGGAGTGGCATGCAGGATCTGAGGGTTTACAATGAGGGGAGTGTTGTACCGGGGGTTCTGCAGGTGCGACTGAGGATGGGCCTGCTGCGGCTTCCTCCAGGGCAGCTACAGCGTGGTGGAGTTGTTTCCAGGATTTAATGAGAGGAGGATCAGGAGGAAGATGCTTTTTTAAAGACAGGGCTTTATTTATTTATTTAGTGACAGTCTTGCTCTGGCACCCAGCCTGGAGGGCTGTGATGCAATCTGTCTCCCGAGTACAAGCAATTCTCCTGCCTCAGCCTCTGTGGAGCTGGGATTACAGGCATGCACCACCACATCTGGCTAATTTTTTTAGAGACAGGGTTGTACCATGGTGGTGAGGCTGGTCTTGAACTCCTGCCCTCAAGGGATGCATCTGCCTCCACCCCCAAAGTGCTGGGATTACTGGTGTGAGCCCTCACATCGGGCTAACCGGTTTTGTTTAAATAAATATGAAGTCCTTTACAATTTACATTTCAGCTGGGCACAATGGCTTAAGTTTGCAATCCTAGCACTTAGTCAAGAGTTCAAGATCACCCTGGGGAACACAGACCCCATCTTGATGAAGACATTTTTTGAATTTGTCAGGCCTAGAGTCCCAGGCACTTCTGAGGTTGAAGTGCGCTGTGGTCATGGCACTGCGCTCCAGCCTGGCTAACAGGCTGAAAAGAAAAACTGAAGTCCCTTATGATCCTGGAAGCTCCTGCTGGTGGCCCCAACCCCCTGAATCTTAGGGTGTCTCAGAGCTGGGCTCTAGGGTCACCAGTCAAGGCTCAACACAGGGCAAGATGAGGAAGAAAGGTTGATGACAGCCATTGTGTCTGGGGTCCTCAGGCCCCTGCAAGGGAGCAGTGGGGTAGGGGGACGCGCCTAAGTACAGGCTTCCCATGTCTCATGTTGCAGCATCGCCGCCGTGAGGCTCTCGGATGGCTTCACCTTTGTTGTCTATGAGTTCTGGGAGACGGAGGAAGAGTGGAAGAGGTGAGTGTGGCAGGTGATGGGGAAGCCAGGGCCCCTCTCCTGGAGCCAGGCAGCCAAGTCTAGGGTGCAGATTCCTGAGGCATCTCCCACCCCAAATGCATGTCTCAGTTAACTCCCTGTGGAAGCAGGAGTCCTCGGGGGATAGTGAGCCCCCCCTCCACTGCACCCAGTTGGGCTCTTTCAATGCAGGTGCCCAGGCAGCCCTGCTGAGGATCTATCCCCAACCGCTGCTGCCTTGGGGTGGAGAAAACTGCTGGGCTAAGGGCTGAAGTCCCATCCCAGGCCCTCGCCCCTGGAGCACCTTGTCCTCCTTGCCACTGCTCTGGGGCCAAGGCGCTGCCTTATTTAATACCATGTGAAGTTGAGGGCCAGACACGGAAGGTAATTCAGTCCCCAGGTGATCAGTTGTGCCAGCGATGAACGTCCCCTACAGCAGAGTGGCCGGCGGGAGGCAGGGGGATGGCAGAGGAAGTCATCAGCTGTGATGGGTTTCAGGGCTCTGTGGGCTGCTCAGAGCACTTCTAGGACCGCTTGTTCCACACGTGGGGTAGACTGTTTCTCAGGTGCCAGACATCACAGGCAGGAAGAGGGACCTGGGGGTAGCTTACGCCTCTATCACCTGCTTCCCCGGTAAACAGTAAGGGTTTGCTGACAAATTGAGGACCCTGGTGGGAGCAGGGGCTGGCATGAGGAGTGAGGGCATCTCATCCCTGTCTGTACTTCAGGGACTCATAAAGTGAGGGATAAAAACTCTTCTCAGCTTTCATGTTGTCGTCGGGCCTGGGTAGAGGATGTCCCCACTCCTCCTAGGGTAAAGTCACAGGTGGAAGCTCCTTGCAGTCATGAGAGGGGTACCTGCAGCACCTGCAAGGCTCACAGGGGCAAGAAAAACTCTGCCTACCTCAGAGATACCCACACTCAGCTTCCCTGGGCACCCCCTCACCTTCTCACCAATGCTCTGAGTCTAAAGGTTTCCCCCATGATGATGGCTAAGGTCCCCTTCCTGAGCACAGCTAGCATGAACAGGGGCTCCACTCCCACCCACCCTTGACTAACATGTGTCCCCGGGTGGCAGA
Source organism: Alouatta palliata (assembly GCA_004027835.1). Classification (NCBI taxonomy): domain Eukaryota; kingdom Metazoa; phylum Chordata; class Mammalia; order Primates; family Atelidae; genus Alouatta; species Alouatta palliata. The sequence continues at coordinate 15,181 of PVKV010020046.1, read as the reverse complement.
CACCTGCAGAGCCCTGTGTGCAAGGCGTTCCGGCACGTCAAGGTGGACACGCTGAGCCAGCCAGAGGCCCTCTCCAGGATCTCGGTGCCAGGTAGGAGGCGAAGGCCTAGAACCACTGTGGCCACCTGCGTAGAGAACAGGGAACAGCACCAGAGGCTGCCCCTGCAGACCGGAGAGTTCCCTGCTTGCTGCTGGGAGGAATTGTGGGCCTATGCAAGGTGTGCAGAGAGGGTCCTGGGGGAGAGGAGAGCGCCCAGGTCAGAGCCAGCTCCGCGGGGGTCCCAGCCTGCAGCAGGTGTGCACAGCAGAGCTTGCACTGGAGCAGCCCCTTCCCTGTCCTCCACCTCCAGCCAGCCAGTGTGCCTTCCCAGGAGTGTGGTTCACACTCGGGTAACCATTGAGCACCCGTGCGTCACACATGGGCCTACGGCCTTCCATCATGTAAGGCCAGCCCTAGCAGAGCTCTGAGTTGCCAGTCGCAGGAAGGGCTTTTCTGCCTGGCAGCTGCCAGGGAAGCAGATGTTTCCCCAGGGAGCTGGTGAGGGGAGCCATACCACCACCTCCCCTTCCAGATGACCACCGCCGGCAGTGAGGCTGCCCCATGCTGAGTGTTCTGTCTACCGTCTCTCTCTCCTTCTAGCTGCCTGGTGCACTGTAGGACGGGACTGACCGCCTCCCAGAGGCCCCTTCTTGTAAAGGACATCTGCTGTTTTCTAGAAACTTTGGTGCAGAAGTTGTCTTTCCAATGTATCCTCCACAAAAAGTTGTTTCCCTGCTGGGAGGGGAAGGAAGCCTCCTCTGCCCCCCACCTGAGCTGGCAGAGCAGTGTCTGTGCTGCCACCGTCTTACTGCAGTGAAAGGTGGTCAGTGACAGGGGCGGCTTCCTGGAGCCAGCATCCCAGCTCCTGATCTCCCCCTCACCCCTTAAACAGCCACGCATGACCCACGCTCACCACGCCCTGTCTCTGGCCTTCCTCATATTCTCATGGTCGGGACTCAGCGCTGCCCTCTTCAGTTCCATTCTTCTACCTGGTAGGAGCCATGCCCCTGTAGTACCCCACGTAGCCAGGCAGCCGCCACGGGGCCCAGGCACCAATAAACCCTGGTTGGGAAGGGCGGTGTGCTGTATCTGTTTCCTTATTGACAGTGGTGGGGGGTGGGGCCGTGTGAAACCTTCAGCAAGTACCCACAGCCTCAGGGACACTTTAACAAATAGGCTAATGCCTATTCTGCAGCACCCAGGGCACCAAAACCACCCTCAGGTGCATAATTCACTCAAAGGATGGGGCACAGCTGTCACAGTCGGGGTATATGGCAGACACAAACCAGCAAAGGAAGGGGCTGCCCGTCAGAGCATGCAGACTGCACCAAAGCCTCCCAGCTTCAACATGGACAGAAGATCACCAGCCAGGGATGCGTCCCTCGTCTTACTGGGGTGTGGTGACGTCGACAGGGCTGATACCCACAGAGCTAACACCTCCTAGCTCAAGGCCCCACCATAAATCTCATGGTTGGCATAGACCACACAGTGTGGCCCCACAAAGACACTCACCAGGCGTGACACTCTAAGGGCCTGTGACTCCTTCCCTGCACACATTAGCCATTCAGCGAAGCAGGGGACCATGACTCTCAACTGGAAATTAATGTCTTAAGTCTTATTCTGGAAGCTTTGTAACTTCTTCCTATTTCTCAGGCCTGGTTAGCAGGAAAGAAGTCACACGTGGCCAGGTGCAGTGGCTCATGCCTGTAATCCCAGCACTTTGAGAGACCAAGGTGAGTGGATCACTTGAGGTCAGGAGTTTGAGACCAGCCTGGCCAAAATAGAGAAACCCTGTTTCTACCAAAAAGATAAAAATGAGCCAGGTGTGGTGGCAGGTGCCTATAATCCCAGACACACAGGAGGCTGACGTAGGAGAAATCGCCTGAACCTGCAAGGCAGACGCTGCAGTGACCTGAGATCACGCCACTCAACCCTGGGCAACAGAGCAAGACCGTCTCAGAAAAAAAGTCACACATGGAAGTTCAGAGGGCAGGCAGAGAGAGGTGGGTCTCCGAAAACCAGGCGGCACCAAGAACATCTCAGGCCAGGGACACAGGTGGGAGCGCCAGGGTGCAGGACCCAGAAGGGGTACTTTTCTACCTCCTGCCCTAAGCCTGGAGGAGCACAGAGGGCTGGCCCGTGACACATGGTGCTTATTAACACTGTCAGCCACCCCTCAAAGTCCCTGACACACTGACCCGCCTGAGGTTGCCTGGAGACCTGAAATCCCTGCTCCCACAGTGGGTCCCTCCCTCTTGGGTCCTTCCACCTTCTTGCAGTGGGACACTGGAAACCAGCAGAACGCAACACGGGCTTGTAGGAAGCGAAAAAAGGATTTCAGCAACCATCTACACATCTCCAATCTGAACGTCCCTGTAGCAGCCTCTCAGGGCCTCTCTTTTCTCATCTGTAACATGCAGAGAAGCCTCCCCCGGCTTCTGGACCAATGGTCAAGGGCTTCACTGCCTGGCACATGAGAACAGCATGAACAGGGACCCTGCTGCCCTGCCCACTGCAAGGCTGGTTCATTTCCAGCCAGCTCAGCTATTTGAAGAGTAACATTCTTAAGGGCAAAGGCTTTCTGGGGTACAGCTGGGGAACCCTCTTTGGCTGGGCATGCTCCAGTCCCCGAAGTCATGCCTGCCCACCCTTTGTGGGTTGGGTCGTCTCTACTGATTACACCAAGTGTGTACTTAACACCTTCAGGGCCCCCTCAAAACCTTAGTGGGCAGCAATGGGCTCTGACAGGAACACATTTCAACCCTACAAGCTCTAAGAGCTCCCACTTAATTCATACTTCAGAGCCTGGCACAGTCAAGCACTTGGCAGGCACCGTCTCCCTTCATGCTCTTGGCAGATGTGGAGACGGAGACAGAGAGGGCAAGTAACTCACCAGAGGTCACACAGCAAGTAAGCGGCTGAAGTCAGATCCAAACCCAGAGTCGTGTGCCCAACCGCCCCTACCGCATAGCATCAACCCACAAGGAAGAACGGCTTCAGATTAATCCGGTAAGATCACCATCGGGTTTCTCCAATCGCTAGTGGTAGAATTACCATGTCCCAGCAACTCCACTTCTAGGGATATACTCTACCCAAAAGAATGGAAAAAGGCATCATACCACTCAGCCCATGAACTCCTAACAGCACTATTCACAACAGCCAAAGGCAGAAACGATCCACTCATGTGCCGATGAATACATCAACAAATGTCTCTCTCCAGACAACAGCTTATTCAGTCATCAACAGGCTTGAAGGGCTGAGCCCCGCTGCAGCCTCGATGACTCAGAAACACCATGCTGAGTGAAGGCAGGCAGGCAGGACAGTGTATCATATTCCACTTACATGAAGCGTCCAGAATATGCAAGTCCACGCAGACGGAAAGCACAGGGTGGCTGCCTCTATGGGATCGGGCAGAGGGAAACCGTAAGGCACGGCTCACAGGTGGGGGCTCTCCTCAGGAAGGAATGTTCTAGAACTAGATGGAAGTGATGGAGACACAGCATTGTGAATGTACGAAAAGCCATTGAAACCTACGCCATAAGAATAATCACTCTCAAAACCAGTTCACCACCTGCATTTAGCCGGTAGAGAAGCATACTCACTGGGCCAGTTCAAAGCTGTCACTGTCCCTGGGAGGCATCTGCGGGTGGGCACCTCTGCCTGAGGTGCTTGGGGCCAACAGTTCCCTGGGCTGCACCTTTGAGCAAAGGGAAAGAGGTCTCCCCTACAGCCCCCCACATTCAGAGCAGAAGCACAAGGCATCTGCACTACACTTTTAGGTGGTTTTCTCTTTTGAGACTGAGTGTCGCTCTGTCACCCAGGCTAGAGTGCTGGGGCTGTTGCTTCTGACTCTCCACTGACACACAGTACAGCTGTCATCCTTGGTCAGGAGCTGCAACAGGACATGCTCTGTGTCGCGGGCTTTGCAAGCACCTCAGCTCAGACTCACAGCCATTCTGCGAGGGAGGGGCTGTCCACAGCTTCATTTTAGAAACCAACAAAAAGCTGTGAACTGGAAGGCTGGATTTCATCCAGAGGAAGGGTGCAGGCGCTGAGGAGAGCACAGGCAGGGATCTTCCCTGAGAACAAGGACTGCTCAGAGAGGGAATAGGCTTTGCCGAGGATACACAGCTGGTAAGTGGCAGGCACAGTCATCGGCCAGACCCAGAGCCGGTATGCTGGAAGCCCTACACACTGCCACCTGGCCCCTGAGGACATCTGGGTAGAAAGTGACATCCCAGCTTCTGCCACTGTGACTGAGGCTGGGTTAATTGCCTTGCATTATGATAGTTAATTTGCAGACAGTCATGTGAGGATCACATCTACCTGTCACAGAATGGAGATGGAAGCCTTCGTCCTGAGTGGTGATATTCGGTCACCCCTTAAAGAGCCCTGCCATCATCTCTTAGCATTTAGTGCCAGTCTACTTGCCTCCTGAGCTGCCTTCCTGCTCTGGGACAAGTCCTCACATCCTCATACTTCCCTTTTCCCCTTGGCTCCCAGGAAACTCAGGTACCCCTTACCCATCACAACCTGGGTCTTCCAGGAATAAAGCTACCATTGCTTGGGTCTCCACCGTGTGTGAGGTGTCCCATCACCTACTCCAGATGCATCATCGCCTTCATTCCTCACAAGAGACCCGGTTCGTACAGAGTAAGCCTGCTCCATTTTGCTGGTAGGGCAACCGATTCTGCAAAAAGGTTCACATACTTCCCAAGGCTTTGAGATAGCAAATGGCAGAGCCAGTGTTCAAATTCAACAGTCCAACTCCAAAGCCACTTCACACACAGCCTTCTTTGATGGCATGACTTGTCCCGGCACACAGTCATATTCCAGGACTCTCCACGAATGCTCCTAGCACAGCCCCAGCCTTCCTGGCCCAGGGCCACAGAGCCTTTCAGGAAGCAGACAGGTATAAGTAATAAACGAATGACTCTTCAGCCTCACCTCTCACTGCAGGGTGATAAGTTCTCCATCACAGCAATCCAGGCTCAGTGCGGTGGCTCAGGCCTGTAATTACAACACTCTGGAAGGCCCAGGCGGTAGGATCGCTTGAGGCCAGGAGTTCGTGACCAGCCTAGGCAACCATAAGACCCAGACTCTACAACAAAATACAAAAATTAGCTGGGCATGGTGGTGCACATCTGTGGTCCCAGCTACTCGGGAGACTGAGGTGGAAGGACTGCTTGAGCCCAGGAGCTGGAGGCTGCAGTGAGTAGTGATAGCGCCACTGCACTCAGCCTGAGTGACACAGTGACACCCTCTCTCAAAAAAAAAAAAATAATAATAATAGTAGTAAGGCCTGGCATGGTGGCGCACACCTGTAATCCCAGCACTGTGGGAGACCGAGGCAAATGGATTACCTCAGGTCAGGAGTTTGAGACCAGCCTCGCTTACATGGTGAAACCCCGTCTCTACTAAACATACAAAAATTAGCCAGGCTTGGTGGCAGATGCCTGTAATCCCAGGCTGAGGCAGAAGAATCGCTTCAACCTGGGACAGGAAAGTTGCCCTGAGCCAAGATCATGTTACTACACTCCAACCTGGACAACAGAGTGAGACTCCACCAAGAAATAAAAACAAGAAATAGAGCAATCTGCCCGCATGTGTCACAGTTCTCAAGGCCCTTGCCTGGGAAGAGGCTGTGGCCTCGGAACACGGGGTGTGGCAGGTCATGCTGGGGTTGGTTAGAGATGGAAGGAGGGTCCTGGGTACCCTCCCAACACCCCCACAGGGTCAGAGTCTACACCCGCAGCCTCACTTTCCCCATCCCCCAGCAGCCAGGCTGCAAGAGCCCCAGGGCCAGGCACCTACTCCCACACCCTGTCCTACCGTCTGCTCCCCAACTCTGGCGCCTCCTCGCCATGGCGTGTAGAGTAGGAAGGAAAGGAATTTAACCTCAAATCAGTTCTGATCTCCGTACCTCGCAGGACAAGCGGCTTCAATTTTTCCAAGCCTCAGTTGCCTAACCTGTAAAATGGGCACATCTAGAAGCATTACGCTAAGTCAAAGGAGGCAGACACAAAGGCCCACAGACACGTGAGGCTGTTCAGAGGGCTGCCCGTTAACAGGCAAACCCAGAGACAGCACAGGTGCACGACTGCTGGGGGCCCAGGGAGGGAGAAATGGGGAGTGACTGCTAACGGGCACTCAGTTTCTTCTGGGGGTGACAAAAACAGGCTGGAATTCGTGGGGCAGCTGGACAGCTCTGTGACTGTGCTAAAAACTACTGCATTTTACACTTTACAGAAGTGAATTTTTTGGCCAGGCACGGTGGTTCACGCCTGTAATCCCAGCACAGTGGGAGGCCAAGGCGGGCGGATCACGTGAGGTCGGGAGTTCGAGACCAGCCTGACCAACATGGAGAAACTCCGTCTCTACTAAAAATACGTAATTAGCCGGGCATGGTGGTGCATGCCTGTAATCCCAGCTACTCAGGAGGCTGAGGCAGGAGAATCACTTGAACCCAGGAGGCGGAGGTTGTGGTGAGCCGAGATCGTGCCATTGCACTGCAGCTTGGGCAACAGGAGCAGAACTCCTTCTCAAAAAAAAAAAAAAAAAAAAAAAAAAAAAAAAAAAAAAAAAAAAAAAAAAAAAAAAAAAAAAAAAAAAAAGCCTGAATTGTTACGGTATACAACTTATATCTCAGTTTTTCAAAATTCATGCATGTGGACAAGCTGAAAAAAAAACATCGACCTGTCACCGCCAGCCTTGCACGGTCACGTACGTGACACCACGTGACAGCAGGAAGGGCCTGGCCTACTGCCTACCCTGACGGAGGTATCCTCAAATGTCAGTCCCACCCTCTGGCTCTGGCACTGCTGGCTTCTAGGAGGACATCCCAAAGCAGAGGAGCGTGGCCTGAATTGAATCAACCAACGATGGGATCTTCCCGGGGCCTGTGCAGGGTCAATGCCAGGGAGGACGCAAGGGAGCAGCTGGATCCCTGTCTGCCTGTCTGCGCCCTGCCCTCCTCTCCTCTGTTGTTGAGACAGAGTCTCGCTCTGTCACCAGGCTGGAGTGCAGTAGCACAATCTTGGCTCATTGCAACCTCCACGTCTCGGGTTCAAGCAATTCTCCTGCCTCAGCCTCCCTAGTAGCTGAGCTCACAGGTACCTACCAACATGCCAGACTAATTTTTGTATTTTTAGTAGAGACGGGGTTTCATCATGTTGGCCAGGCTGGTCTCAAACTCCTGACCTCAAGTGATCTGCCCACCTCAGCCTCCCAAAGTGCTGGGATTACAGGTCTGAGGCATCACGCCCGGCTTCCTCCTTTTCTTTACCCAGGCCCTGCAGCAGACCTTTTGTCTTCTCTTGCTCTCTGCTACCAGTGTGACTCGTCCTAGAATTGGGGTGGCCACTGGGGAGAACTGCATAGGACACAGTCCACTGGGTTTCCATACGCTTCGGGTCCAGCTGGTGGGAGAGAAAGTGCAGTTTCCTTGGGCTCATCCACCCTCCGTGGGCATGGGCCAAGTGCATGGCAGTGTGGGCTGTTCCGGGCATGCATCTCCCTGGGCCTCTCACAGTCAAGGGCAGGATTTGGGCATTTGCTGTGCCCTGGCCAAAAGACCGCTGAGTCCATCACCACTGCGAGCCATGCCTCCTCCCATTCCCTTCTGGGCTCCCACCCCTGTGCAGTAGCCTCACCTGATACCCCTGGTCCCGACACTCCAAAGCCTAGGTATCTGGGTCTCAGCCCCTCACTCCTTTGTATGGGTTGAATTTTGTCTCCCAGAAACATCAGTTGAAGTTGAACCCCTGCAACCTATGAACATAACCTTATTTGGAAATTGCATCTTTCTGGATACTAATTAGTTAATACGACATGCAATCAAGTTCAGATGAAATCATACTAAATAAGGGGGTGGGAGGAGCTCACTCAATGATGGGGATCTTCGTTAGAGAGCGATTTGGACACAGAGGATACACGGGACAGTCATATGAAGACAAGAGCAGAGACTAGAGGGATGCAGCCACAAGCCAAGGAGTGCCGGCCACCCCTGGAATGTGCACGGGACAGGAGGGAGCCTCCCCCAGAGCCCACAGTGGCAGCAGGGCCCTAATGACGCATGATTTCAGACTTCTGGCCCCCAGAACTGTGACGAAATAAGTGTCTGTCATTTTAAGCCACCAGTATGCAGCTGTGGTCATTTATCACAGTGGCCATAAGAACTTTCCTCACCTTGGTACCAGAAACCCTTCGAACCAGCACAGCCCAATGAGCAGCCCAAGGAGGCAGAAGGCATCAGTCTCTCCAGCATCTTTATGATGAAAAGAAGTCACATCGGTCTCCTGACTGCACACACAGCCACATGGGGTCAGCCCCTTCCTGGCCTGGGCTGACTGCCCATCAGATCATCTCCCAGACTGCTGCCACCGTGCTCTGTCCAAAGATGAAGGTGCCGACCAGCACAGAGACCACTCCCCAGACCTCCAGGCAGCACCTGCCAAGTCAGTAAACCTGTATCAGAGCTTTTCTGGATTTTTGCACAAATAAGCCACACACACATAGAAAATTTACTATGTAAAGTCCAAGAGTCATCAATTTGAAAAAAAAATTCAGAATATTCCTAGTTACATGTAGGGATGGGCTTCTAAGGCAGTGGGAGGCAAAGTACCCAGGCAATTTTTTTTTTTTTTTTTTTTTTGAGGTGGAGTCTGGCTCTGTCGCCCAGGCTGGAGTGCAGTGGCAGGATCTCAGCTCACTGCAACCTCGGCCTCCCAGGTTCAAGCAGTTCTCCCACCTGAGCCTCCTGAGTAACTGGGACTACAGGTGCACACCACAACACTGAGCCAATTTTTGTATTTTTAGTAGAGACAAGGTTTCACCATGTTTGCTAGGCTGGTCTCGAACTCCTGACCTCAAGTGATCTGCCTGCCTTGGCTTCCCAAAGTGCTGGGATTACAGGTGTGAGCCACCGTTCCTCACTCCAATCAATTTTTAAAAGCCCTCCAACCCCACCTGTTACTTCATAACCTCATTTCTCCCCAGTATTTTATCAAAGAAAAAGACATGAGGGCTGGGCGTGGTGGCTCAGGCCTACAGCCCCAGCACTTTGGGAGGCTGAGGCGGGTAGATTCACCTGAGATCAGGAGTTCAAAAGCAGCCTGGCCAACATGGTGAAACCCCATCTCTACTAAACACACACACACACACACACACACACACACACACACACACACACGAGCCGGGCATGGTGGCACATACCTATAGTCCCAGCTATTTTATTTGGGAGGCTGAGGCAGGAGAATTGCTTGAACCTGGGAGGCGGAGATTGTAGTGAGCCAACATTGCGTCACAGCACTACAGCCTGGATGACTGAGCAAGACTCCATCTCAAAAAAAAAAAAATTAGAAGGAAGGAAAGGAAAGGAAAAGACAAGGACAGAGGGGAGACAACACTGCTTTCCAAGTCCCCTCTTCCAACCAGCCTCTGATGAAACCCCTTGAAAGTGAAGGAGAAGACACAAGGTCTAAATCACACATCTTAGAGGGGTAGGGGAGGAGGACGCGGGAGGCAGAGGTGGCTGGGACTGGCAGCCACCAAGGCCACATTTGCAAGCTTGGTAATGTAAGCAGAGACAGGGCAGATGACAAGGTCAGAGCGTTAACAAGATTCCCACAAAATGGCAGGGCTGCTAGAGATATTTCTGGCCCCATTCACAAAGGCCAGAAGGATAGGTTGTCATGGAAGGAACATTTCTAACCGAGCAGTGTCTCAGCACAGCGGTTGAGTGCCGCAAACATCCATTCATCTTCTGGGGGGGACTCTGAGGCCAATGTGCCCGTGGGCTGTGGCCTCCTGGGGAGGCGCTGATATATTAGAAGGGCCTAATGCAGTTTTAGCAATAAAAATATCTTGAGAGCTCATCAGTAAGTACTGTCGTGAGCTTGGATCAAGGATCAAAACAAAGGCATGAAGACTCCGAAGGGCGCGCTGGGAACGAGCGGCTTAGCGGGTTGCCAGACATCAGGAGTCTAGTTCAAAACCCCAGGCCGGTTTAGAAACATCCAGAAAAACTGCTGTCAATCTGCAGCCGGGCGTGGCGGCTCACACCTGTTATCCCAGCACTTTGGGAGGCCAAGGTGGGTGGATCACCTGAGGTCCGGAGTTTCATACCAGCCTGGCCAACGTAGTGAAACCCCGTCTCTACTAAAAATGCAAAAATTAGCTGAGCATGGTTGTGGGTGCCTGTAAGCCCACTGTAATCCCAGCTACTTGAGGGGAGAACTGCTTGAACCTGGGAGGCGGAGGTTGCAGTGAGCTGAGATTGTGCCGCTGCACTCCAGCCTGGGCGACAGAGCAAGACTCCATCTCAAAAACAAAAACAAAAACAAAAACAAAACAGAACAAAACAAAAACTGCTCTCAATCCAGAAGAAACGGAGCCAGGCCTGCTCCTTTGGGAAAACCAAGCTTGGGATCCATGGGGCTAGAGGGATGAGGGATACCAGGAAGAGACCTAGAGCTGGGCCCCGTGTTCACAGTTGCTGTCATTTCAGATTATCTGTGGTGGGGTGAAGGGTGGCCCTCACAATTCATGTCCACCTGGAACCTGTGTTTGTGAGCTCATCTGGAAGGGGAGTCTTGCAGATGTCATTAAGTGAAAGATCTTGAGAGAAGAGGCAATCTAGATTTAGGGTAGGCACTCAATCCAGTGGTAGGTATCCTTATAAAAGAAGGCAGCCAGGTGTGGTGGTAGGTGTTTGTGGTCCCAGCCACTCGGGAGGCTGAGGCAGGAGGATCTCTTGAGCTCACGAGGTGGAGGCTGTAGTAAGCCATGATTTGATTACACCACTGTACTCCAACCTGAGCCACAGAGCAAGACCTTCTCTCAAAAAATAAAATAAATAAAAGCAGAGGGAAATTTGAGATGCAGAGACACAGGGAGAAGACTAGAGAGAGAGTGAGTCAGAGACTGGAGTGGTGTAGCCACAGGCTGAGGAGCACCTGGGGCCACCAGAAGCTGAGGATCCTTCAGACGGTCCAGCCCTGCCCACACCCTCACGTCACAGTCCTGGCTCCAGAACTGAGAGAAAATTCACTCCTGTTGCTTTAAGCCTCCCCACTCCCATGCCCCAGTTTGTGGTAATTTGTTACAATGACCTGAGAAAACTAATACAGCATCTCTTTACCTGCCTCAGCCTCAGTTTCCACATCTATGGAATGGCAGGGAGTCACAGAGACCCTCGGGCTCCCCAGGAATGTCAGAGAAAGAGCACATCAGTCCTGTATACACTGTCTTTTTCAGTGGGTCAGACTCAGCAGCTCAGTGGCAAAGTACAGAGGCTCCTCAGTCATGTCTGATCCACAGCCCAGCCCAGGGATAACTTGTCAAATAAAGATCCAAATTTTCTCGTCTCAAGAGCATGGTATGCAGCACAAGTGGGTAACACAAGGCCTGGGAGCCAGGGGCCTAGGTTATATCCTAGCTCTATCCTCGCTAGCCTCCTGGCCTGCCTCCTCATCTGTAGGATGGAGACACCTGGGTGTGGTGGAAAGGTGAACATGTAAAGGGACCTAGCACAGTGTCTAACAAAGGAGCCTCCAACAGCGACCTGCTGCCGTGATGACCGAACACATTGTTTGGTATCTGACCAGCCATGGTGCCTCTCTAACTCAGCCTGCACCCTGGGTTCGAGCCAGGTAGCAAAGGAGGGTGCACCACTGGGTGCTTCCAGAGGCTGTAATCTACATGAAATCCCAAGCATAGTCCCTCAGAGCAGAAGCAAAGACCCTTGCAGGACCCGGCGTCACTGGCCTGGGCTCCCATCGTGGCTCAGATGCCCTCATAATGTGTGGACAGGGACTCCCTCCCTGTGGTGCAGATTTCTCAACTGCAGGACGAGGAGGGCGGAAAATAGGATCTCCAGGGTCCCTGAAGCATTCTTCATCTGATCCGGGGCACACTAGATTGCCGCATTATCTTAGGGACACTTACTTGACTCTCGGTCCTACAGGTTCGACACCCATTGCGCAGATGAGGCACAAACCTGCAAAGAACACACGGTCACCCCCAGCTTTTCATCATCAAGCCCAAAGCAGCCAAGAAGTCCTGGGAGCAGTCCTCAGGGACCCAAAAGGCCAACAAGGCTTCTGCCCACAGGTGCCCCGGGCTCAGGCCCCCTGGAGAGGCAACGCGGTGGAACTGGAAGGACGGGACTGGAATGAAAGGACGGTGCTGGAGTCCCAGCTCAACATGCCCCTAGTGACTTGGCCAGAGGTCTGGCTACAACTGGCTTCCCAAAGCCTCATCTTTCAGGCAACCTTGATAACACGTCCTCCACGGCAGGGTCTGCAAGGAGATGGTGAGGGTCCATGCCTGACACCTAAGTGCTCAGTAACTGGCAGCTACCCCAATTTTATTTGTAATGGGTCTGCTGGGATTCAAGGCGCGTAGCTCGGCCTAAAGCTCCCGTGGGATCCTCTCTCATCCCAAACCTGTCCTGGGCAGTCCTTCCCAGCACAGAAAATAGCCAGAGCTACAACTACGTACATAGTCACAGAACCAGAACCTAATCGAGAATCCCAGACCAGGGAACTCCAGAGAAAACCACGTGGCCACACCCTCACCTCTGAGAAGCTCCACCCAGAGCCTGAGGGAGGAGCCATGTGGCCACACCCTCAGCCTTGAAAGCCCCGCCCAGGGTCTGAAGGAGGCGCTGTGGCCACACCCCTTACCTCTGAAAGCTCCACCCAGAACCTGAGGGAGGAACCACATGGCCACACCCTCACCTCTAACAGCTCCGCCCACAGCCAGAAGCAGAGTGGGTGGCTGCTCTCCTCCCCTCCCTTCCCTTCCCTTCCCTTTCCCAGTTTTTATCCCTTAATCCCAGTTGACGCCAATTTACAGCAGCTAGGGCAGACAAGGTTAGAGTCTCAAGGAACTACATCAAAGACATCCCCTGAATTCACCTGCTAAGAACTCATTTTTCATATTCCACACATCAGTTGGCCTCTTTGATAATCAAGGTTTCTCTGTGGCCCCTCAGTTCTTCCATCCTCCACCTCCAGGCTACTGAAGAAGTTGTCATCACCCACTTACCTGGGACCCTGAACAATGTTTCATATCCCTATTCGAGATTTGGAAAACCTGCAGGAGCCTCTCCCACACTTTCTGTAAGTTTCACAAACGGGCACCTACTTCTTCTCTGTTTAACATAAGGGCTGCATTAGGGGTTTGGGGATACCTGGCTCAGGGTCCCCAAGCTCAATGTCTGCTTGACATGATTCCTCTCATGGGTGAACGACAAGGTCCACTCATGGAAAAAGCCCTGAGGGAGCCTGGACCCTGTGCTCAGCACTTGCTGTGCGTGGGGCCCTGCACCCACCCCGGCGGATCTGGGGTCTCTGTTCCGGGCCCCACTACAGTGTTCCTCCTTCCTCTGGAAGAAGTATCCCTCCAGCCCCAGTCCTGCTGGCTTCTCCTCCTCAGATAACGCTTGGGCTGTTCCAGATTAGAACAGCTCCCCATCACACACTAACTTTGGAAAGGTTTCATAGAAAGCATCCTCTGCAGAAACTGTTTGCCTCCAGGGCCTGGGGGCCAGGAAGGCAGGGAGACATTTGGAGGGTGCCTTCAGCCAAGTGACTTTCACATATACAATTTTCTTTTTTAATAAAACAAAATCCTTCAGCAGGAGGAAGCAGCACTAGCATGGACAGAGCTGTACGGCCGACCCTCAGCCCTGCTGCACACTAGCTCGGCCCCTGGAGGGGCTCAGAGCCTCGGTCTTCCCCTCTGTGGAGTGGGATGTAAAGGTTCGTCCATCAGGAGCTGTATTAGTCTGTTCTCATGCTGCTAATCAAGACCTACTAGAGACTAGGTAATTTTTTCTTTTTTTCTTTTTTTGAGACGGATTTTCATTCTTGTTGCCCTGGCTGGAGTGCAATGGCACAATCTCAGCTCACTGCAACCTCTACCTCCTGAGTTCAAGAGATTCTCCTGCCTAAGCCTCCTGAGTAGCTGGAATTATAGACATGTGCCACCATGCGCGGCTAATTTTTTATTTTTAGTAGAGATGGGGTTTCTCCATGTTGATCAGGCTGGTCTTGAACTCTCGACCCCAGGTGATCCACCTGCCTCAGCCTGGGATTACAGGCATGAGCCACCGCGCCCGGCCAGAGACTAGGTAATTTATAGAGGAAAGAGGTTTAATGGACTCACAGTTCCACATGGCTGGGGAAGCCTCATAATCATGGCAAAACTGGAATGAAGAGCAGGATTACGTCTTACATGGCAGCAGGCAAGAGAGCTTGCAGGGGAACTATCCTTTATAAAACCATCAGATCTCATGAGACTTATTCACTACCAGGAGAACAGTATGGGGGGAACACCCCCGTGATTCAACTATCTCTACCTTGCCCTACCCTTCACACATGGGGATTATTACAGTTCAAGGCAAGATTTGTTTGGGAACATAGCCAAACCATGCCAGGGGCTACTCAGATGTTTAATGAATGAGGGAAGGCATGTAAACCCCGAGCCCTGTGCCTGGCTCAACAAGCAGTGCACCTATGTGGGGCTTTAATCCTACCCATAACCTTCCAGAACCATTACCTCCAACTCTGGGAGTCCCCACAGAGATGAGCAGGTAAGGACGAGCAGGCAGGAAGCCTGGAAACCAGGTCCTTACCTGGGAAGATGAAGATAAAGAAGGAACTGATGCCTCCAATGATGCTGATGATCTCGCTGAGGTCGGGTAAAAACAGCGCCATGGAGAGTGTCACGGTGACCCACAGGACGGTCAGCGGCATCCGGACCCACAGCCCTGAGGGGTCAGCCAGGGCCCTAGGCCCCCGCGCCCCCCAACAGCTCCTCTTCCAGAAGTCCTGCATCACCGACCTGGAGGCCACACCCACGACAGACATATGGGCATCGCAGAGGCACCAGCCTGCACCTGCCAGCTGCTCCCCCAGTCCTCCAGAAGTGTCCTGATATGGCTCCTGTTCCACGCTCTGGCCCTTATTCCCCAGGGGACCCTGCCAACCCTCAGCGGTTCTGCCACCATCGGGCAGCCCATGAAGCAGAGGAGGAAGCACCTGGGCTTGAGTTCAAGTCCTGGCTGTGACCCAAACTCACGAGGGCTTGAGTTCAAGTCCTGGCTGTGACGCACACTCACGAGGGCTTGAGTTC
>PVKV010020045.1:0-40711 GCA_004027835.1 Alouatta palliata | reverse complement strand
TGAAGAGGTCCTTTACGTTTCTTGTTAGTTGTATTCCTAGGTATTTGATTCTCTTTGTAGCAATTGTGAATGGCAGTTGGTTCTTGATTTGGCTCTCTTTAAGTCTGTTATTGGTGTATAGGAATGCTTGTGATTTTTGCACATTGATTTTGTATCCTGAGACTTTGCTGAAGTTGCTTATCAGTTTCAGGAGATTTTGTGCTGAGACGATGGGATCTTCTAGATATACAATCATGTCATCTGCAAATAGAGACAATTTGACTTCCTCCTTTCCTATTTGAATACCCTTTATTTCTTTTTCTTGCCTGATTGCTCTGGCTAGAACTTCCAGTATTATATTGAATAGGAGTGGTGAGAGAGGACATCCTTGTCTAGTGCCAGATTTTAAAGCGAATGCTTCTAGTTTTTGCCCATTCAGTATGATATTGGCTGTTGGTTTGTCATAAATAGCTTTTATCATTTTGAGATACGTTCCATCAATACCTAGTTTATTGAGGGTTTTTAGCGTAAAAGGTTATTGAATTTTGTCAGACAAATTGACTCTTTACTTTTGCATTTCTTCTTTGTCTCTAGTATTCTTTCTACTCTCAGTGACATTTGTGGTTGATGATGTTATTTATCCTCTGAAATATGCATTATGTTCAATCAAAGCTGCTGGTTTTTGCCTTTGTTTAGGTTTTATCTTTGCACACCCTGTGACGTATTTTCACTTTATTTGTTGAATATAAAGAAAAAAAACTTACTGACTATGTAACTTTATATTTCTTAATCTATCTGATGGTCAATTTCTTCATATCTGGCTTTGAGATTGTTAGTAAAATTATTTGAAATGATGTACTTCTGTCAGATTCTTGACTGATAGCCTATTTCTTGACAGCAAATACTGTTGTTATTCAGAAAAAGAACTCATGAAATAATATAATATATACGGTAAAATAATCAATGAAATAGTTTGAAACTGGTGGAGGAGGATTTGGTCCCTAAGAACACACAGTATCATTATTACTTTTAGATTTTACTCACACTTTCAAAGAATAATCTACGGTATTCATCATTCTACTGGTGAACATTTTAAGTCATGGGATATTAAGTAAATTGTCCACTGTCAAAATGCTAATAAGATCACATAAACTCAGTCTGTTTGATTCCAGAGACTGAGTTGGCAACCGCTAAACTAATTTACGTTTACTATATATTGCAATGTATCAAAACACCTTGCAAATATTCTTCATTATGAATGTGTCAGCTACTGTGTTCAAATCAATCACTGGCAATTGCCATAGAGAAACTCCCTAAATGAAGATATCTGGTAGTATAACATGAACTGTGTGACAAGAAGTATGTCAACCAATCATATTTCAAAAAAACCTTAGTTTATTTTTGTCACTGTGTTAAACCTAAACTCTGCCTCTGATGTCCATAGACAAGGTAACTCAAAAAATTAGTTGTGTAGAAGATAATTAGAAAATTGATGTAAAGTAGTAAGAAAAGGTAATCTGAGACATCAGAGATCTAAAAAAAAAAAAAAAAAAAAAAAAAGGATATGTAAACTTCTTAAGCAAGGACCAAAAGAAAGAAAAAAGCATAACTGGATCCATCTTACACTTGGAGTCACTTATATCATATAGTCAAATACATCTTCCTTACAGAGGTACCTAACTGAGAAGTTGAGCAGAACCATTAGAAAGTTCATAGAACCAGGAAGGCAATTTGAAGTTTAGGACCCACATACAAAAAACATTTCATAACCACCTTCTCCCACCATCTTTGGTCTGTGCCCAAGAGAGTCTAGACAATAGCAGTAAGAATGACCTAGAAATTAATTGGCCATTGCAAAAACTGAAGCACTAATCAAATTAATCTGGATTATTACTGACTCTCGATTTCTACAAAAGCAAAGTTAATCCTTTGAATATTAATGCTAACCTTGTATTTGCTATGCTCTGTCCCTACCTATTGTATTAATTTCTGAACTTTATCGTTCTAGAGATTCCATTTGTTGTATTTTTTATCTATTCTACTTATTTGACAGTGTTGTCAGGCTTGTTGTATATATCCATGAACACTTTGAATTTACCAAATATCTAAATTTTCTGGATTAATGTTGTGTCTGTTTCACGTGATATTTACCTCTTTTGTTTCGTGATATTTTCATGTTTCCTCATATGCCTTTTTTAATCCAACCCTGAAGAGTTTGATAACATTTCATCTAAAATGTTTTATATAATTCATCGGCAAAACTCTCTTTGCCTATAGGATTCTTTGTGAGAAGATTTTTAAACTATAAGCTATTATTTGTTGAGTGAGATTTTCTTACATGTGACTTTTAAGGAATGAATTCATTTTAGCTAAGATGCTGAATTTATTTGCATATATTATTCGTAATGTTATTTTATTTTCCTTTTAACATCTTTCAAATCTGCAGTGATGTTAACTCTTTCATTACTGACACTGATGATTTTTGTCTTTCTTTTTTCTTGATGAGTCTGGTTTGCAATTTATCAAACGTATTGGTCTTTTAAAATAATCAAATTTTGATTTCATGGATTTTCTCTTCTTATTGTGTTTTCTATTTTATTTATTTTGCTCACATTTTGTTTATTTCTGTCTGCCACTTGCTTTTCATTTTAAACTTATTATAAAAATCCAATGTGAAAATTTAAGCCACTTTTTGTTTTGTTTCCCACTTAATCCTTACATGCTATAATTTCCCACCTAAGTACTGATTTAGCTTCATTCCTTCATTATAAGAAATGCAATGACTTTATTTAAATAATAGCTCTTAAGAATCAAACTGGGAGGAAAATCTGTTGCACACAGTTCTGTTTACACAGGCAGTAAGGTAATAGCCCAACCCTTCTTGCTTTTCCAAATGTTGCCCTCATATAATTACCTTGCTGGTTTTCCTTGACTTAATTATGATTTTCTAATTCACTTGATCTTGAAATTTTTCTGTACTTTCTTGAAAAACATACACACATTCTCACACACACACACACACACACACACACACAACACAACTTATAACTTGGACCCGGTTGGCAGTCATCACTTTGGGATAAGATTTCTTTTATCTACCCCTTTGCAGATATTATGGACTAGGTCAGGTTTGACCATGTAGAAGTCTTGTCCTTGGAAGAGCTGAGATCTCTATCATTTCATGGTCAGCCTACTTGGGAGACATACAAGTCAGGCTCTGGTGATTCTTCCCAAATTTATCATTCAGTTAAACAGCCCCAACATTTTTTTGGTAAAATTAGTAAAAGAGTAAAGAAAGGCCAGGGGTTGCATATTATTGAGCTTGTTTAAACATCAAAAAGAAGCATTAAGAATGGTGAAAAGTATTTTTTCAAGATTCTCCAGTTGTTTCCTTTTTCATTTTCTTAATTTACCTATTGAGATTGAACATTAAGACTATGATTAACCAGGGTTTGGGCTGTCTCTGGCAAAGGAGGCAATTTGTTCTGCTCTCCCCTTCCTTAATCCACACTGCCAAAACCAATAACTTCGCTTTCTGCATGTTAGTGGAATTCTGTCAGTTCAATTAGATTTTGGCTGGAAAAAAACTCTCAAATACATCTGACTAGAATATTTATTCTATTAATCAAAAATTATTTCATTTCAACCCTAAACTTCATCTCTTTCGTATTTTTCAACTTGTATGTTCTGCCACATAATGTAATCAGCTTATTGAAGGTTAGACGATAATATCAAATGACACCATATTTTTTTAAACATCACATAATTGTTAAAGAAAAAAAAAAACTAAGAAGATTGCATAGTGACATATAAGTAATGTAATAACAACAGCTAAAAGATGCCACAAAATCCTAAGGTGAAATTAAAGCTTCAGAAGCAAATCTCTTTGCAAGTTAAAATCTCAATACCAAAGAAAGTAACTTCTTAAATCAAAACTTCTCCTTTATAAGTTACAAATATTGGTCTCTCTTCCTCTTATCTCCTTATTTCTGTTTCATTTGTAAAAATTCTGAGTTTCAATTCCAATTTGTGTTGAGATGGCAATCGACTAGGACTTCTGTGGGTTTCACTGTTATTTCGAGATAGCTAGCTTTGCATGAATTAAACGTCAAATTTTGAATTGGTGGGTCTCTACTTTAAAGACTCCATATAAACATCAGGGCATATGCAGTATCAACGCACTGAAAACCCTCAACTGCCAACTTTAAAAAATAAGGTACATCCCAACCCTTAGAATTTCTATCCAGTAAAGTTATGTTTCAAGAACATAATAATGTTACCAAAGACTATTATAAAAACTCAGACATAACTAAATGCTAATAGAAAATCTTCTGTGCTTAGCTCTACTAGGCTGTCAACACTTAAACTAGTTATGTATAATTACGGCTTTACATTTATTACAATAAATATACAGGCATGTAGGGAAAAATTCTAGAAAATATTTTCTTAGTATATCAAACATTTTAATTGCCATTTCACCTTTGAAGAACGTTCTCTCTTGCACAGAGCACTAAATTCAGTATGAGATCTGCTATCTGCTGTTCTCTCACATATAAGCATCCAGTAGAAACTATGCATGCGAGAGGGCATGGTGGGTGGGTGGTTACTCCAGTCTTGCTGACAAACCACATGGTGGATTCGAGGCGGTAAGCTATTCCCTCCACTATTGGCTAGTGTGCTCTGATGGCTACTCAAATCAACATTTCAAAAAAACAAATCACATAATTAAGGACTCCCTAATAACGCCACAGTGTAGAGTGGCACCCCGTATTTCAAGTTAGCACCTTATACCTCACACATTTGTGCTCTGTAGTAGTTATGATGCTTAGATATATGATTTATGTACTTAAAGACTTTTCTGGCAGACCTAGCTGAGAACAACAATAGTAATAAATATTCACCCTGATAAAGTCTAAAATTTCTAGACACAGAAAGTCTCTCAGTTTCCTCTATTTGAATCTTGTCCTTGATACTCCTCCTTACTGTGAACTTTTAACCTAAGTATTTCTCAAGGGATAAAGCCTTAACAGTTAAACACCAACTGGCCTTACCTTGTAAAACTTGCATCACCAGATATGTGACAAAGGACCAAAAAATTTAAAGTCTTTACTGTGTGCAAGAAGATTCTTTTAATCCAGGTTCTATTGATTCCCTAGTTTTTCCTCTCTGTTAATTTCTTACAGTTTGAAGGTTAATCATCTAGATGTGGGGCATTTTTTGTGTTAATCCCCAAAACCTACAGCCTACCTCCCTTGCTGTAAGGGTCAAAGCATGCTGCTGTAAAATTTACTGCTTGGAGAACAGTGGAGATTCCATGCTTTTTCCTGATCAGCCTACTTCCAAAGGAGGAAGCAAAGGCTGGCCCTTCAAGGAATCTGGCCCAGGGTTGGTCATACACAGTTGGAAAGCCTACCTCTGAAAGAGGAATGTTTTCTGAAGAAATAAATAGAGGAGTCTGAACACAGTAATGTTTTTTCCCCATAAGTTTACTCATCAGAGAAGTCCATTTCTTCTGTGTAGAGAAAGCGAAGAGGCCATGAGATGCTAGAAATATACCTACTGAGTTTCCATAACATGTAAGGGCAACCAGGCAGACACAAAATGTGTTCCCTCAAATAGTGGCAATCGTCTTTCAGTTGAAAGCTTTGGAAGCCAAGAACTAGATCAGAAAACTCAAGTTACAAAAAACTAACTAACACAGATCTTCTTCTGAAATATTAAAACTTGCAGAAATATTTAGGGGAAATGAAGTGCCTACACAAGAATTTTAGTGCAAGATATTGGAATATCTTGGTCTACAACTCAATAGACATCTCTTCTCATTTAAAATTATTCTCACTTCATCATGTTGACTTGTATTATTTCAGCAAAAGTTAGCTATTAGTAAGACTGCAAAATATCTAATTAGTAGTATCTAAGTAGTCAAAGTGAACAGCATCCTCCAAATTATCCAATCCATTGTAAACTTTCAAATCGAGCTGCTTTGTACATACAGTTAAAACTATCTCCAAGTACTTTGAAAAATGAGATAAGCTAAAAATCCACCAATCACCAAATGATGGGAATAAATAATATGGAATAAATATCAAATATAACTTTAATAAAAAACTGAGAGGAAAGTTAGAAAAATTGAGATTATATATTACAGTTTAATCTCTTATTTTAGTTGATCAATATTAGCAGAGAAAGATGTAGAATTTAAATATATTACCATATAAGTATTAAAAGAAGATCCAAGTTTTTAAATGTATATTTATATAAATATTTTATATAATGATGTGATTTTATTTCTTCATAGAAATAAGATGGCATTTTATGAAGATGATAAGCATTTTAAGGAAATTCCAAAATTGTCAGGAGGATTTTAAATAAGAACTTCATAAAAAAATGCACAAAGATCCATAAGCATTGTTTAGTGAATTATAAAATAACGATTTGAGATAATTGGTTTGGTATTGTCAGTCTGGTGAATTTACCTGTTTCCTATATGCCTTCACTAAGCAACAGAATGAGGGATTGTGTGTTCCATTCTAATCATTTTTCCAGAACAAAGCTGTACAGATTTCTGTGTCCGGCTAGCTGCCTTCCTCAACTTCCACTCTTTCTGAGGAAAATAGCTCATGGTTTAAAGGTATCTTATGAAATGAACAGATTGTTTTGAGCAGGGCACATAGCAGGCCAGAATAAAAACTAAATGTTTCAAGCTCTTTTGAACACCAAAATTGGTATTTAAATCTTTAATTTAAATTTTAAATTTTCTTGCATTTTTATGGCTGTAGTGGCTAAGCAGATTTTAGGAGGTATCTGTCTCTCCAGATTTTAGATTGGCAGTTTGCCTTGTGAACTCAGTTCTCTGACGGGTCTAAGAAAAGTCACAGATTTTTAGTTTGTTCAAATTTTTCTAGTAACAAAACCAGGACTAAGTTGTAGCCAAACAGGTGAATGTATTAAGTGTTTCATGCTTCCTTTAGGAAGTATCTTTAAAGGGAGAGAATTAAAGGGGATTGTGGAAAGTTTATATTTATGGCATAGCTTTTGAGTTTGTTCAAATGCAAGTATGAAAACAGAAAAAAAAATTGGATAACAATAACCAAATATCTATATCCAATATAACAAAAATATTATGAGGTAAGATTTCCTCAAACAGGAGGTCATGATCATGAACTATCCATAGTGAAAGACTTTCATGGTATCAGTTACCTGAAGATTCCAAGGCATAGCATTTGTGCAGGAAGACTCCAAAGTAAGGAAAACGGAGTCTGTCCAGTCTGAGAACTCCAAGAAGCAAACAATGATTCAATCAAAAGCTCAGCAAGAAAAAATGAGAATAGCAGCTGAAGCAGAGAGACAACTATTCTCCAGTAGGAGGTATCAATAAATAATAATAAATCAATAATACTAACTAAAGAGGCTAAAACTCTTTAGCCAATCTATAGTCTATGAATTCTTAAAATCAACAAAAGCTCAATTTCAGAATAATACTCATGATGAAAACAACTTCTGGGAATGAAATGTAACCTGAACAGGATGAAGGCAAGAGAAACAATGAAAGAAAAGGTGCAGATACAACTGGGAGAAAGAAACAAGAGCCAGGGGCTGTCTGAGAATAAGCTATCATATTTTGTTTCTTCTTCATTTTGAAGGAAAATTTAACTGGGGATGTAAAAATTCTAGGTTGCTAGTTTGTTTTTCCAATACTTTAAATATTTAGTTTCCCTTTCTTGCAGTTTCTGACTGGAAGTTTTCTGTAATTATCTTTGTTCTACTTCAGGTAAGGTGCTTCCTCTATCTATCTCTACTCAGTTTCAAGATTTTCTTTTTCTCTTTATGTTTTTACTTTTGAATATGTTTTCTTTTTTTGTCTTTTGGTATTACTTTGTGTTTTCTGAGTGCTGTTCATCTGTATTTTTTGTCTTGTTGATATTTCAATTCCTCTTATGCTACACCTTTCAAAACTGTCCCAAAGTTTTTTGATGTCCTTTTCTTGTTTTTCTTTTATTACTATTTTTTTTCCTTTGCATTTAAATTTGGAAAGCCTCTGTTGACCATCTTGAAGCTCACTGGCTATTTGTGCCCACTGGGTCAAGTTTTGTGATATGCCTATCAATGGGATTATTTATTGCCTTTACTGTTTTGATTTCTAATGTTTCCTTTTGATTCTGTCTTCAATTTTAATCTGTCTGCTTACATTACCTATTTGTTCTTATGTGTATCTACTTATTTCATTAGCGTGGCTAGGATTAATCATAGTTATTTTACATACTCTACTAGAAAATTCCAAAACCTGTGTCATATCTGATTCTGCTTCTGATGCTTGCTTTTTTCTTCAGATTGTTTTTTCTTACCTGGAGTCATACCTTGTAATTTATTGTTGAATGCCAGATATGATGTATTGGGTAAAAGAAACTGTGGTAAACAGGCCTTTGGTCTGAGGACTTTTGTTAATCTGGGAGTTGGGCTGTGCTTAATATATGTTGTAGCTGCATTTAGGTGCTGGAGGCTTTAAATTCCTGTAGTGTTCTTGGTTTTGTCTCCCCTCTTGAATTTGGGCTTCCCTTTCTACTCCTCCTTAGAGAGATACAGTATAGCCTGGCTGTGTGGTAGTAAATTGTGAGAGAAGAGGATAATTCTATAATATTTCAATTAAATCTCTGTTGCATAGTGGAGCCTGTGTCTCAGGGATGTTAACTTGGCGAGTATTTCTCCAGTGGTGTAGCTGGTTTTTTGTTGTTTGTTTTTTCTCCTTCCCGTCTATTCCCTATGCTGGTTGAAACAGCCTTTCTCTGTTTTTTGAAGCACTGACACCTGCTAACTATTTTGTTATTTTTGTTTGTAATTTTTATTTCAGATGAGCCAGGAAGGCTGAAGGAGCTGGAATGAGGAGGAGTTCCCTTATCGACAGATAACACTCTGGCAATGTCCTTTACCCTCCAGCGTAGGACATTTTTATAGAGGATAATATAGGGGCACTTGACAATGGTCACTCTTTCTCTCCCTAAGCCAGAGGCAGGAGAGTATGTTTCTCGGAGAGTATGATTCTTGGCTCCGCATCCTAAGAGCTGAGCTGTTTCTGGGAGGGAAACTCATGAAAAGCTGCCCTCCAGCCCACGCTCCTAGGAGTTTCTGCAGCTCTCAGGAGTTTCTCGGTCTCATGCCAGTTCTCAGTCAGCTTGGATCCATTCACCAAAATTGGTATTTAAATCTTAAATTTAAATCTTAAATATTCTTGCATTTTTATGGCTATAGTGGCTAAGTAAATTTTAGCAGGTATCTGTCTCTCCAGATTTTAGATTGGCAGTTTGCCTTGTGAACTCAATTCTCTGATGGGTCTAAGAAAACTGATGAATTTTTAGTTTGTTCAAATTTTTCTTGTAACGAAACCAGGAGTGTGCGGAGGGATGGAGTCCAAGCAATTTTCATATTAAACCTGTTAGCAGAAACCACCACCATATTTTTGAACTTTATAAAAGCAGGAGAAGCCCTTCAGTTTACAATGAAACAAAACAAAAGCTAACCGAATGCAGCCCTCATCTTGAAAAGCTTTGTTGCTCAAAAACAACAAAGAAACAAAAATATCAAGTTCAACTCTCGTATAAAGTTCTCTTAGAGAAAAGAATATTATAATAATAACAATTCTATAGAAAACAGTCTTTCCAGAAAGATGTGACCATAAACAGATAAAAATCATAATCTAATATTTCATAATAAAGTTTAACATACTAAAAAAATCACAAAATGAGCACAAAAGAAGCAATTAAAATGTGGTATTGAATAACAGGAAACAATTAGAAAGGTAAGAGCTAAAGATAAAACTTGAAGAAACATATGAAGAAAATCAAAACAAAACCACCCACGCTCCTAGGAGATTCTGCAGGATTAAATAAAGAAAAAAAAATCGTCTTTTATTTTAATACATAAATTGAAATTTCTCTGTCATTTTATTGTCATTGTTAAATTTTAAATAGCAGATTCAAGAATGACAGAGAAATTTCAATATATGCATAACACAGGTATAATTGAATTATCTTTAAAACAACAAGCAAATAAAGAGATGGAAAACTGCAAATTACAAAAGTAGGTAGATAGATACATAGATATGCTAGACAGATATTCAATTTACACACATAATTTGAAAGGGCCCACTGAGTTAATGACACATCTTCCTAAAATAAGCACTACTGAAATAAATTCTAGACAAGTTACTTAATATTGAAGAATATAATATTTAATCTGTAATCATCCAATTATTATAAGGGCTATCACATCAGTCTGCCCTCAATTATTTTCAAAACAATGCCTTTCACCACAAGTATATGGAGCAACACATTTAAGCTAATTAAGGAAGGATAAGGATACAAAACAGACTCACTGACTTTCAAATATAATGACTAACGTATAAAGCTTCATCATTAGGCAGACAATGAGGAAATATTGTGTCTGTGAACTTGTCTTTAGTAATCTAAATGTTTTCATATTGGACGTAAAATAATCAAACTAACAGGAAAGACATTAACATAAAGACTGTTAGTAAACATCGAATGTATAAATTTACAAATAGAACTAACAATCAATGAGATGTGTAAGGAAGAATGTATAGTTTGATAGTTACGTATAGTGTGATAGTTACCTGCTTTGTCAATATAAGTAAAATGCAATGTGAAAAACTGAAGTGAGAATAGCCAGAGCTTTCATCAGCAATAAAATTATTGGTGTTTATAAAAATATTGTTATCTGATAAATTTTTACATGTAGTATAAATTAAAATATATGATTATTTGTGTTGTATTCTAATTTTCTTCTTTGCAATATTCTTAAAAAGCCAACACTATGTTTGGTATAAAAAAGATTGTAGAAATTGAGGAAACACCCTGTAATCGTGGATTTTAAATAGGCACAAATTCTGAAGTAAGATTTTACATTAAATGCTTAGAAATTATAACAATTCAATAGAAATTGATCAATTGAAGCCTGATACTGATTTGAAATGACACTTTCTACTAAATAGAATAAGGAATTCTTGAGAAAATGGCTGATTAGAGGTACAGATCAAGCAATATGTAAGATTACTTGAGTTATTTTGGGATCTCGCATAGAAAGGTACCTCTCATGTAACACTTGGGGAAAGTTGTCATAATTTTGGAATCAACTATGAGTTTCCCACTGGCCAAAGTACATAAAATAGGAGCATCAAACTCTACCTGAATTAGATACAAAAAGTCAGATATGCTTTAATTCATTAGTTAATATTGGTTCTCACCACCCCCCCCACAGAAGTAATACTGACTTGTCACCTTATATTGTGCTAGTAGCCTTTTTTTTTTTAAGTAGTAAATAAAATAAAACTATTTAGCATTTTTCTTGCATTTCCTGTTCAAACTTTACCGCAGGATAACCAGATAGTAGATGTGATGGAGTTTCTCTTTACAGAAATATTCCAGAAAATAAATTAAGTAAAAATAATGAATGATATTATCATTTTGCAATTTCTAGTAAATTAGGGAAGCTATACATCAAGCATCAACAGCTACTAACCTCGTAAACTAGACAACAGTCCCTGGTATGTTTCCTAAAGAATGCATCATTACCTTGTCAACTTTATCAAATCATCATTTTGAATAAGATTTAGTCTCTAGATTCAACTAAAAATTTACATATAACTCAGAGGACAGATGAATATGAACTATATGAGGAAACGCAGTCAGCAAGATTATGACTGAAAAACTCACAAGATATCATCTACGTTCTTCAACAAGTACATTGGAAGTCAAAAATAAAAATAAAAATGAGAAAGGGAGAGGGGATTATATAGATTAAAAGAAATTGATATTACATTTAGCAGGCAAAAGTAAATTACAACCAGTTTAGCAGTGTGCGTTTAAGTGAAAAACCTATAAAGAGAAGTAAGGATGTTTTACAATATAAGTCAATCGTGATCACCCTCAGAAAAGAAGGAAAGGATTATGATTTTGAGGTGGTAAATGGAGGGCATTTGTGGTATGTGGCAAAATTATATCTTTATACACGTGATATTTTAAATGCCTTGTGACATTTAATTAATGATTTATTTGTTTCATGCAACTTTCTATATTTGCATCATGTTAATTAAAAACGTGTTAAAAAGGAAGAGAGAAGGTTCATCTTTCTTCCTTCCTGTTGGCTGCCTGGAAAGAGATGTGTCTGTGACTTAAACAACTATAGGAATCCACCAGGTGTTATACTAAGGCTAGAAAAATAGCAGGCTATCTGCATCACCTATCTGCCTATGTTATGACTCCCGGAGGACAGATAGAATTACGTTTATACCTTGTTAAACCACTGTTGTTAGTCTACATTATTCTCATTCTTGAAAGCAAATATAATTCCAACGAATACAAATTCTATGATAAAATTAAATTATTGATGGAAGAGTCTAGTAGTTTTAAAAATAATTTAAGTGGGAAGAGTATAAAGTACCTTACTGTCTCTCTGTAATGCACACATATGGGTAAGTTAAGAAATAAATGTGAAAACATGATAGAGCTGTCATCAATGTTTTGGCAGAAAGGGTATTAGAAATATATAACTTAAAGAAAGTATATATTGTGATAAGTAGATGAGGAGGATAGGAAGAATAACATAGTGTATCAGCTGGAAAATACATTATTCAAAATGCATGATCTTGAGAATAGAAACATGGTAAAGGGACTTTTGCTCTAGAGATGAGAAAAATATGCAGCAATGATTATGTTCTGGACATGTACTAACATTCAGAAAATGTATATGATCAGAGATTACTAAGTAAATGAATAAATGAAACAACTTAGAAGAGATAGGAATATCTCAAAATATGTTTTGTCAATGCAATCCTAATTGGTCCCAATGAGAAGAGTAAATCAATATCGTTACTCCAGAAAGTTCTCCAACAAGCTTTTTCAAAAATGTTTACAGGATATTAAAAAGAATCTCCTCTCCGTAAACAAACAAAGAAGAGTTGAGCAGCCATGCAAGAAGAGGGCCAGGCAGCTAACATGAGCATATAGTTTACTGAGGCTTACAAAATATCATGCACAGAAATATTTTTAAGAATCATAATAGCAAGAAGAGAGGCTAGGAGGAATCTTTAAGAAGTGATGCCAAAAATTAGTACTTTTTAACGGAAACAACTTGACCAAAAATTTGTCACAGAATTTTGAGACCCATTAAAGTTTAATGAGAAAAAAAAAAAAAAAAAGAAGTGATGCCTACATGTATGGTACTGATTGTGTTGATGATTTCATGGGTGTATACTTATCTTTGAATTCATGAGGTTGTTATATCAAATATGTGCAGCTTTTTTATGTTAATCACATATCAATAAAGTGCCTTTTAAAAAAAGAAGTTTAAAAGTTAACAAAAAATATTCGCAACTAGGAGAGAAATATATAGTAAGAAAGGAATCAGTAAGTAATCTAATAAAATCTTGTGTTAATGCGTAAGAATATAATAAAATATTAAACATTTTTTTTCTCCTTGAAAGACAATGATTTTTAAATCAGGAATTATATACTATCATTATTATAAAAACACTGAATCCAAAGAGAAGTAAGATGATAAGTACACTAAATATATACGTCTTATCTCGAGCCAATAATATTTCCTTTTACGGCAACCAAAATACTTGTATGATGTTCCCCTGTCCTTAATATGGATTTACTTAAGAATACTAATTATAGATAAAGGGAAAGCAGGTGATAAAAAACAGAAGAGCTGAGGACGACATCAACAAAATGTAGAGGTTAGTAACAGGATGCTAAAGAAAACTGCAAAGTCAAATTATTCCTCTTTAGCATATGGGATACAGAATCAATTCCAATGAGTGGTGTGTCTACATCTAAGAAATGACCATAATAAGAAATTAGAGACAGGGAAACAATTTTTCATGGAGAAGGTGGTCATTCACACTATCAGAATCTCAAGAGTGGGCAAATAGAATAAAAGCTAAAACGAGAATTTGATTCTGCAAGAAGGAGATGTTTTACGTAAAATAAAGCAGTGTCAGCCAAATACAGAGGCAGAATCCAGTCTACAGTAGATTGTTTTAATAACCAAAGGGAGATTAATGTAGTTTTTTCAGCAAATGGAAATCTAAAAAAATATTCTCAGTAAAGGGAAAGAGCAATGTGTGTAAACATGAAAGACGCTCTAATTCTGTGTGTCTGGGTATATGTAAAGATGCGACCCTCTATGGAGATTGAGGGTTTCAGCAAATGGGCACATTTAACATTTACATAGCCTTGCAGAAAATATGGTCTCAATTTTCTTATATGAGAAAGGTATTTTCTATTTATTGGTTGATTGCTTTAATAACCAGTTTAGCTTATTTTATTCTGGCTATTATTTTAGGTGCTCAGGATATAATAAAAGAAGATAGCAGACTGCAATTTCAGTGTTGAATAGGGTACTTTTGCTTCTAGGTAATATGGAAAAGCAGGTCCCACATTTATTTATCCTCCAGTTTATGAAAAAACCTGGACAAAACTGATGAAATAACAGTCTACTAAAACAGAAAACAATGCAGGACAAGACATGATATCTTTAAACTAATTTATATACATGCTCAATTGGAATAAAGAAACTCCATGAACTAGAAAAACCTAAAGCAAATTGTGCATGTGAAAAATTTACAAACTTAACTTATTTTTCTTCTAATGTACCTGCTTCTCTTTCCCTGTCTCTTCCTTCTTCTTCCATCTTTGCTCTGGTCCTGTGGTGTTTCTATCTTCATGGGGAGCCAAGATTCAATGTAGGAGTAAAGTTTATAATTAAAAAATCTGGATTTAAGAGATTCTGCCCATATGAACTCAAAGTTTAGTTCCCACTTATAAGTAAGAACATGCAGTATTTTGTTTTCTGCTCCTGCATTAGTTTGCTTAAGATAATGGACTCCAGCTCCACCCATGTTGCTGCAAAAGACATGATTTCATTCTTTGGAATGGCTGTATAGTATTCCATTGTGAATTTGTACCACAGTTTTTAAAATGCAGTCTACTACTGATGGGCATTTAGACTGATCCCGTGTCTTTGCTATTGTGAATAATACTGCCATGAACATATATATGCAAGTGTCTTTACCGTAGAACTGTTTATATTCCTTTGCTTATATAGCCAGTAAAGGGATTGCTAGGTTGATTGGTAATTCTGTTCTGAGTTCTCTGAGAAATCACCAAACTGCTTTGTACAGTGGCTTAACTAATTTACATTCCCACCAGCAGTGTGTAAGTGTTGCCTTTTGTCCATAAACTCACCAGCATCTGTTGATTTTTGATTTTTAATGATAGCCATTCTGAAAGAGAACTATAGACAAAGGAACTTACTGGAGAGTGGAGAATGGGAGAAGAGTGAGGATTAAAAAAAAAAAAAACAACTACCTATTGGGTACTATGCTTATTACCTAGACTATAAAATAATCTGTACACAAAAAAATCCCTGTGACATGCAATTTACCCATATAACAAATGTGCATATGCATCTCCTGAACCTAAAATAAAAACTAACAAAAATAAAAGATTCTTCTGTTTTACTGTACCTGCTTTGCTGAGCTCTTAAATGAAAAACAAAACAAAACAAGACAAAACAAAACAAAACAAGACAAAACAAAACAAAACAAAGCAAAAGCTGAAACAACAGGGCATCAGACAACCAAAGTTTGGTTGGGACTCTTTGAAGCATCTCCCTAGATGGGAGCACTTTACTAAACGAGACAACATAGAAATGGCCAGAATGAAAATCTCAAACATTAAGGCTGGCCAGGTTTTCTAGGACTCCAACTGGCTACATATTATGCCCTTTTCTAGTGTGCATTTTGAAAGATACGGCCAAATTACATTAAGGAAAATTCAGAGCCCAAATAGTTATTATGAAAGAGAAAGAAAGAAAGAGAGAGAGAGAAAGAGAGGAAGAGAGAAAGAGAGAGAGAAAGAAAGAAAGGGAAGGAAGGAAGGAAGGAGGAAAGAGAGAAAGGAAAGAAAGAAAGGAAGGGGCAAAGAAAGAAAGAAAAAGAGAAAGAAAGAGAGAGAGAAAGAGGAAGGAAGGAAAGAAGGAAGGAAGAGGAAAAGAAAGAAATAAAGAAAAAGAAAGAAAGAAAGAAGGAAAGAAAGAAAGAGAAAGAAAGAAAAAGGAGGGAGGGAGGGAAGGAGGGAGGAAGGAAGGAGGGAAGGAAGGGGAAAAAAAGAAAAAGAAAAAGAGAAAGAAAGAATGAAGGAAAGAAAGAAAGAAAAAGAAAGGAAAGAAAGAAAAAGAAAGGAACGAAAGAAAGAAAGAAAGAAGAAAGAGAAAGAAAGAAAGAAAGGAGGGAAGGAAGGGAGAAAGAAAAGGAACCTTACAACAAAAGAATCTAAATTGTTTCACATATCTATTTTTTTTTCCCTGCCCATTTTGAATCTGCTGACTTTTCTCCTGGTGTTAATGTAAAACTTACTTTTTATGATATTGCTAATTCAAAGATACTTGGCAAAAGGCAAAAAAAAGTTATTTTAAAATCAAGCTGCTATAGAAACTGCTTTACTCATTGGGTAAATAAAGTTTAGACATGTGAAAAACTTCCAATTTTGTTAGGAAAGTAAGTAGGATTTAACCATCTTGTTTATATATAAACATGTTTTATGTTACATGTTGTGTCTCCATGGTGTCAAATTAGCTTATAAATAAACAGTACTCATAATTTAAGCAAATTAGCCCAGATGCTTTTCAGGTTCCGATGACTTTAGTATTCTCCTGTGTATTAGTCCATTCTCACGGTCTGTGAAGAAATGCCTGAGACTGGGAAATTTATAAAGGAAAGAGATTTAGTTGACTCACAGTTCTGCAGGGCTGGGGAGGCCTCAGGAAATTTACAATAATGGCAGAAGGGGAAGCAAACACATCCTTCTTTACATAACGGCAGCTAGGAGAGGTACAAGGTGAAAGGAGTGCTGGAAGCCCCTTAGAAAACCATCAAATTTCATGGGAACTCACTCACTATGATGAGAAAGCATGGAGGTAACTGCCCCATGATTAGATTACCTCCAACCAGGCCCCTCCCATGACACATGGTTATGATGGAAACTACAACTGAAGATGAGATCTGGGTGGGGACATAGCCAAACCATATCAGCTAATAAGTAAAAATAATTTAAAAATTATCAATGAAAAATAAAAATATTTTTAGAAGCGTTTGGTCTGCATGCATGTTGCCTGTGTTTACCAGTTTTATATTTACATTTTATAAACATTTACATAAAATGTATGTAAAATTTTAATACATGAAACTAATTTCATATATAACTTTGGCATGAATTTGGCAAGAAAGTTATAAAACTATAAACCCAGCCAAAACATAATGATTTTTAGTTATATAATTTTTGATAAATAAGAGTAATTTAATATTATTGGTTTAACAAAACAAATAAAATCTTCTGTGCCTGGTAAAATATCCATGTAATTTAAAGTTCTTGCTTAGATGAACACTTAATATTTATAGGCTATAAAATGGTTAACAAGGAAATAACTTAAAATATGACTAGCTTTGTCAAATATTTTAGTTTTCATAAATAATCTAGATGAATTATTTTAAAATAAACTAAATAAATATAAATGAAATAAATGTCATTAAATAAAATTTTAATATATTTTTGGAATCTTAGAGTTTTGTTAAATTAAATAAGAGATATACTTGAAATACCTGGGTCATTCTTAATTAAGAAAGTTTATGTTGTAGGGAAAGATGCTCCTAAAATTAAAAGGAGCACTTTTTTTTAAATCTATTTATTATACTTTAAGTTCTGGGGTCACATGTGCAGATTGTGCAGGTTTGTTACATAGGTATACACGTGCCATGGTGGTGCTTTGCTGCATCTATTGTCCCATCATCTACATTAGGTATTTCTCCTAATGCTATCCCTCTTCAATCCCCCCACCCTCTGCTATTCCTCCCCTAGCCCTCCACTCCCAGGTTGCAGTGTGTGATGTTTCCCTCCATGTGTCCATGTGTTCTCATTGTTCAACACCCACGTATGAGTGAGAACATATGGTGTTTAGTTTTCTGTTCTTGTGTCAGTTTGCTGAGAATGGTGGTTTGCAGTTTCATCCATGTCCCTGTAAAGGACATGAACTCATCCTTTTTTATGGCTGCATAATATTCCATGGTGTATGAATTCCTTGCCCATGTGTATGTCCTGATGGTATTGCCTAGGTTTTCTGCTAGAGTTTTTATGGTGTTAGGCCTCGTGTTTAAATCTTTAATCCATATAGAGTAAATTTTTGTAAAAGGTATAAGGAGGGGATCCAGTTTCAGATTTCTGAATATGGCTAGCCAGTTCTCCCAAAACCACTTATTAAATAGGGAATCCTTTTCCCATTGTTTGTTTTTGTCTGGTTTGTCAAAGATAAGATGGTTGTAGTTGTGTGGCCTTCTTTCTGAGGACTCCGTTCTGTTCCATTGGTCTATATCTCTGTTTTGGTACCAGTACCATGCTGTTTTGAGTACAGTAGTCTTCTAACATAGTTTGAAGTTTGGTAGCATGATGCCTCCGGACTCCAGAGCTGTTTTTTTGTTTTGTTTTGTTTTTAGCTGAGAATTTTCCTGGCTCTGCAGGCTCCCTTTTGGTTCCATATGAGGTTTAAGGTGGGTTTTCTCCAATTCTGTGAAGAAAATCATTGGTAGCTTGATGGTGATAGCATTGAATCTATAAATTACTTTTTGGTGGTATGGCCATTTTTATGATATTGATTCTTCCTAATCATGAGCATGGATTGTTTTTCTGTCTGTTTCATCTCTTATTTCCTTCAGCAGTGGTTTGTAATTCTCCTTGAAGAGGTCCTTCACATCCCTTGTTAGTTGTATTACTATGTGTTTTATTTTCTTTGCAGCAATTGTGAATGGAGTTCACTCATGATTTGGCTCTCTATTATTGGTGTGTAGAAATGCTTGCTATTTTTGCACACTGATTTTGTATACTGAGACTTTGCTGAAGTTGCTTATCATCTTAAAGAGATTTGGGGCTGAGACAATGGGGTTTTCTAAATATACAATCATGCCATCTGCAAACAGGGGCAATTTGACATCCTCTCTTCCTATTCTAATACATTTTATTTCTTTCACTTGCCTTATGGCCCTAGCCAGAACTTTCAATACTATGTTGAACAGAAGTGGTGAGAGAGGGCATCCTTGTCTTGTGCCAGTTTTCAAAGGGAATGCTTCCAGTTTTTGTCCATTCAGTATGATATTGGCTGTGAGTTTGCCATAAATAGCTTTTATTATTTTGTGATACATTCCATCAATATCTAGGTTATTGAGGGTTTTTAGCGTAAAGTGCTGTTGAATGTTGTCAAAGGCCTTTTCTGCATCTATTGAGATGATCATGTGGTTTTTGTCTTTGGTTCTGTTTATGTGATGGATTACGTTTATAGATTTGTGTATGTTGAACCAACCTTGCATCTCTGGGATGAAGCCGACTTGATTATGATGGACAAGCTTTTTGATGTGCTGTTGGATTTGGTTTACCAATATTTTATTGAAGATTTTTGCATCAACGTTCATCATGGATATTGGCCTGAAATTTTCTTTTTCAGTTGCTTCCTTGCCAGGTTTTGGTATCAGGATGATGTTATTCTCATAAAATGAGTTACAGAGGATTCCCTCGTTTTGTACTGTTTGGAATAGTTTCAGAAGGAATAGTATCAGCTCCTTATTGTACCTCTGGTAGATTTTGGCTATGAACCAGTCCGGTCCGGGACATTTTTTGGTTGGTAGGCTATTAATTGCTGCCTGAACTTCAGGCCTTGTTATTCAGGAATTCAACTTCTCCCTGGGTTAGTTTTGGGAGGGTGTAAGTGCCCCGGAATTTATCCATTTCTTCTAGATTTATTCGTTTGTTTGCATAGAGATGTTCATAGTAATCTCTGATGGTAGTTTCTATTTCTGTGGAATAGGTGGTGATATTCCCTTTATCATTTTTTATTGCATCTATTGGATCTTTTTTTTCTTTTATTAATCTAGCTAGTGGTCTATTTTGTCAATCTTTTAAAAAAAAAGCTCCTGGATTTATTGACTTTTTGAAGTGTTTTTGTGTGTGTGTGTGTGTGTGTGTCTTTATCTCCTTCAGTTCTGCTTTGATCATAGCTATTTCTTTCCTTCTGCTAGTTTTCGAATTTGATTGATCTTGCTCCTCTAGTTCTTTTAATTGTGACGTTAAGGTCTCAATTTATATCTTTCTTTGCTTCTCTGGTGGGCATTTAGTGCTATAAATTTCTCTAGACACTGCTTTAAATATGTCCCAGAGCTTCTGGTACATTGTGTCTTTGTTTTCATTGGTTTCGAAGCACATCTTTATTTCTGCCTTCATTTCATTATTTATTCAGTAGTCATTTAGGAGCAGGTTATTTAGTTTGCAGGTAGTTGTGCTGTTTGAATGAGCTTCTTAATCCTGAGTTCTAATTTGATTTCACTGTGGTCTGAGAGACTGTTATGATTTCCATTCTTTTGCATTTGCTGAGGAGTGTTTTACTTCTAATTATGTGATCAATTTTGGAATAAGTGCTATGTAGTGGTGAGAAGAATGTATATTCTGTGTTTTTTGGGTAAAGAGTTTTATAGATGTCTACGAGGTCCACTTGGTCCAAATATGTGTGCAAGTCCTGGATATCCTTATTAATTTTCTGTCTCATTGATCTATTTAGTATTGACAATAGGGTGTTAAGGTCTCCCACTACTACTCTGTGGGAGTCTACGTCTCTTCGTAGGTCATTATTGATTTGCTTTATGTATCTGTGTGCTCCTTTATTGGGTGCATATATATTTAGTATAGTTAATTCTTCTTTTTGCAATGATCTTTTTGCCATTACGTAATGCCCTTCTTTGTGTCTTTTGATCTTTGTTGGTTTAAAGTTTATTTTATCAGAGACCAGTATTGCAACCCCTGCTTTTTTTTGCTCTCCATTTGCTTGGTAAATCTTCCACCATCCTTTTATTTTGAGCTTATGTGTGTCTTTGCACATGAGATAGGATTCCTGAATTCAGCATACAGATGGAACAGCAGGGAGTGGGGAGTTGGGGAGAGATAGCATGGGGTGCTGTGTGTGTACCTATGCAACAATCTTGCATGTTCTTCACATGTAACCCAAAACCTAAAATGCAATAAAAAATAATGCTAAATGTTAATATTGTACCAGATATTAGAGAATATCTTCAATTTAATGCAGAAAGATTTCATTCTTCAAGCTCAAACCTGCACCCCTAGTCAGTAGGAAAAAGATAGAATAGCTAGGGGTGCTCCTAATCCCTCATAACCGAAGCATGTACATAGAACGGGGGGATTGAAGCCGTGCCCCACAGAGGTAGTTAAAGAAACCAATGGCTAAAGAAGTTACTGAGTTTTCAGGTTGGCAGATTAAAAAAAGAAGAAGAGGGAAAACAAAACAACAACAACAACAACAACAACAAAAAACTTACTGAAAATCCCTTTGCTTATCAGCTAAAAAACACTGACTGAAATTGGTTGGAACCAATATGGCCACCTAGAGCCTGTACAGTATGAGCTTGCTGACATTGCAACCCGAATTTTCACTGCATGTTTCATAACAGCTCCCTCCAAATTTGCATATGTGACCCATGAGATAGTATGAAAAATTAACTGCATGCCCAGGGACTTTCTAGACCTTCTCTTTTCTTCCACCAATTACTTGTTCATCTCAGAATTCACTGCCTGAATCTTTTTGGATAAAAATGCGCTTTGAAGCCAGCATAGGGTGACAGACTTGAGTTTGACATACTTGTCTCCTTGTGAGTCAGCTTGCAAAAGAAAACTTCTTTTCTCAAAAACCTGGTGACATAGCTGGTGTCATTGGCTTCTAGTACATGGGGAAGTGAGCCCCTTTTCCTTGATAATATTTCTATCACCTAGAATGGAAACACATGTAATTCAAGGGGCATAGAGTAGAGA
Organism: Alouatta palliata; assembly: GCA_004027835.1. Classification (NCBI taxonomy): domain Eukaryota; kingdom Metazoa; phylum Chordata; class Mammalia; order Primates; family Atelidae; genus Alouatta; species Alouatta palliata. Next base: position 18,797 of record PVKV010020045.1, on the reverse strand, counting down.
AAACAGAGAGTCATTTTGGCATGAAGTAATGGCGCCAAAAGTATTTCTAGATTGAGAACTTTTGTGGCCCACCTCATAAATACTAAAGCAAGAGTTAGTAGCCGAGGACAATAAAAGTTATTATAACTGTTTTTTTATCATGAACCTAGAGGAAAGACTGAGCATAGTTTGGATAAAAGCAGAAGATATATTTTTCTAAAAATCCAAATCAAATTTTCAAATGGAAAACTACAATGTTGAAAAAATATACTAGATGAGATTCATGGCAGATAATACATAGGTAGTAAAGGCAACCAAAACCCTAAGAAATCGAAGTAGAAACTATTCAAAATGAAACCAAATATCAAATGACAAAATAAAAATAAAGCATAAGTGAGCAGTGAGACAGTCTCAAGGGTCCTAAAATAGAAATAATTGGAGACTGCAAGGTAAAAAGGGGAAATAGGTATATTAAAACAAATTTTGATAATTTAATGCTAGAAATATCTCATATTTGGTGAAGGCTATAGCCTCACAGACACAGGAATTTCAGTGAAACTGAAAACAATAAATATGAAGAAAACAACACAAAGGCACAGCATAATAGGTTGCTCAGAAATCAGTGACACATCATAAACGAGGTCATAGAAAAATACACATTAAGTATAAAGGAACAAAGAAAATGAGAACTGCTGACTTCATATCAAGGAACACAACAGTAGAGAAACATCTCTAAAGTAATGAAATAAAAACTGTCAACCTATAATTTCATACCATTAAAAAAACCTTTCAAATATAGAAGCAAAATTCTTTCAGACACAACCTCTTCTTGTGGTACTCTGTTATGGCAGCCCTCACGACATAATAGAATTTCCTGCTTAAAAATGTGCATTAGAAATAAGCAAACCAGGTGGGTAATTACTGCTCAGTGTCTGGCAGTGTTCATTATAAGATGACAGGGAAGATTTCAAGGAAAAATAAAGGCAGCAATATTATTTAAATAATTTACAGCTAAAACTCGAAGGCACAGTTTTTGAGACACTAAGGTATTGTTTGATATGTGCTTTGCGTTAGGCTATGCTATTTTATTTTTAATTATGCCTTCAAAGGAGTCATATCAGTTCTTAAAAATAGTGGCATGGTGGATATTCATAGTCTTTCAACAGAGTTTATTGACTCTATTTGCTCATCTGATTCAATGTGTGACTAAAGGAAAGAACACTGGCCTGAGAGTAATAATACCTCGATTTTATCTCAGTTTCATTGCTTAGTTGAACTATTTAACTGGCAGAAACTGATAACTCTTCAAAAGCTATTGAAAGCTATGCAAATACTTCTGCTTCTACAGGGGATTTTGGATTATTTATTTATTACTCTCATTTCTTTATTGCCTTGAGCTAATAGGAGCTTTTTTTCTGTATCAGATCAGTGTTATCTGTATCTATGCTTGGAAACTAGAAGATAAGGGTGAAGCTTATTACAGATTTCCTTGTTAAAATAAAAATTAGTTCCTACAATCAACATGAACTACCTTTTTGCTGTTACAATCTATAAAATTGTTAGTACTTTTTTTCATAGTAATACATTAATATACTTTGAAACAAAGCCAGATGTTTTACTTCATGGAGAAGATGACTATGAGCTCATAGACACCACAATAATCTCACATTCAACTGTATAAATATTCCAAAACTCAATTCATCTGTCTCATGCTTTTCATGACTGTTTTAAAATTACTTCTACGTCACGAAATTTGCTGTCTATGTTTCTGCCAACTTATATTTATAAAATATTTTACCTGAAATTTTCTTTTTTAGTTGCGCTTTTGTCAGGTTTTGGTATCAGGATAATGTTGGTCTCTTAAAATGAGTTAGGGAGGATACCCTTTTCCTGTATTGTTTGGAATCATTTCAGAAGGAATGGTACCAGCTCCACTTTGTACATCTGGTAGAATTTGGCTCTGAACCCATCTGGTCCTGAACTTTTTTTGGTTGATAGGCTATTAATTCCTGCCTGAACTTCAGATCTTGCTATTCAGGAATTCAGTTTCTTCAAGGTTTAGTCTCCAGAGGGTGTAAGTGTCCAGGAATTTATCAATATTTTTCTAGATTTACTGGTTTATTTGCATAGAGGTGTTTGTAGTAATCTCTGATGGAAGTTTGTATTTCTGTGGAATAGGTGGTGATATTACCTTTATCATTTTTTATTGCATTTATTTGAATCTTCTCTCCTTTCTTTTTTATTAGTCTGGCTAGTGGTCTATCTATTCTGTGGATCTTTTCAAAAAACCATCTCCTGGATTTATTGATTTTTTAAGAGTTTTTGTGTCTCTATCTCTTTCAGTTCTTCTTTGATCTTAGTTATTTCTTTCCTTCTGCTAGCTTTTGAATTTGATCTTGCTCCTCTAGTTCTTTTAATTGTGACGTTAGCATGTCAATTTTATATATTTCCTCACTTATCTGGTCGGCATTTAGTGCTATTAATTTGCCTCTAGATAACTGCTTTAAATGTGTCCCAGAGATTCTGGTAGATTGTGTCTTTGTTTTCATAGGTTTTGAAGAACATCTTTATTGCTGCCTTCATTTCATTATTTACCCAGTAGTCATTCAGGAGCAGGTTGTTTAGTTTCCATGTTGTTTTGCAGTTTTGAGTGAGTTTCTTAATCCTGAGTTCTAATTTGATTGCACTGTGGTCTGAGAGACTGTTTGTTATGATTTCCATTCCTTTGCATTTGCTGACGAGTGTTTTACTTCCAATTATGTGATCAGTTTTGGAATAAGTGCTATGTAGTGCTGAGAAGAATGTATATTCTGTGTTTTTGGGGTGGAGAGTTTTATAGATGTCTACCAGGTCCACTTGGTCCAGATCTGAGTTCCAGTCCTGGATATCCTTGTTAATTTTCTGTCTCATTGATCTGTCTAGTATTGACAGTGGGGTATTAAGGTATCTCACTATTACTCTGTGGGAGTCTAAATCTCTTTTTAGGTCATTAAGAACTTGCTTTATGCATCTGTGTGCTCCTGCATTGGGTGCATATATATTTAGGATAGTTAGCTCTTCTTGTTGCATTAATCCCTTTACCATTATGTAATGCCCTTCTTTGTCTCTTTTGATCTTTGCTGATTTATAGGCTGTTTAATCAAAGACCTGGATTTCAAATCCTTCTCTCTCTCTCTAGGTTTTTTTTCTTTTCTCTCCTTTTGCTTGATAAATCTTTCTCCAGCCCTTTATTTTGAGCCTATGTGTGTCTTTGCACATGAGATGGGTTTCTTGAATACACCACATTGATGGATCTTGACTTTTTAATCAATTTGCCAGTCTATGTGTTTTGATTCGGGCATTTAGCCCATTTACATTTAATGTTAATATTGTTATGTGTGAATTCGATCCTGCCATTTTGATACTAGCTGCTTGTTTCGCCTGTTGTTAGCTTTCTTTAGAGTGTCCATGGTCTTTACAATTTGGTATGTTTTTGCAGTGGCTGGTACTGATTGTTCCTTTCCATGTTTAGTGCTTCCTTCAGGAGTCGTTGTAGTGAGGGCCTGGTGGTGATAAAATTTCTCAGCAGTTGCTTGTCTGTAAAGGATTTTATTTCTCCTTAGCTTATGAAGCTTATTTTAGCTGGATATGAAATTCTGGGTTGAAAACTCTTTTAGGATGTTGAATATTGGCCCCCAACCTCTTCTGTTTTGTAGAGTTTATGCCTAGAGATCCACTGTGAGTCTGATGAGCTTCCCTTTGTGGGTAACCTGATCTTTCTCTCTGGCTTCCCTTCACATTTTTTCTTTCTTTCACCCTGGTGAATCTGACAATTACGTCTCTTGGGGTTACTCTTCTCAAGGAATATCTTTGTGGTATTCTCTGTATTTCCTGTATTTGAATGTTGGCCTGCCTTGCTAGGGTGGGGAAGTTCTTTTGGATAATATCCTGAAGAGTGTTTTCCAGCTTGGTTTTTTTATTCTTGTCACTTTCAGGTACACCGATTAAATGTAGATTTGGTCTTTTCACATAATCCCATATTTCTTGGAGACTTTGTTCATTACTTTTTACTCTTTTTTCTCTAATCTTGCCTTCTTGCTTTGTTTTGTTGAGTCGATCACGTATTTCTGTTATCTTTTCTTCCGCTTGATCAATTCAGCTATTAAACCTTGTGTATGCTTCACAAAATTCTTGTGCTGTGTTTTTCAGCTCCATCATGTTGTTTATGAAGCAATGGCAGCAAAAGCTAAAATAGACACTTGGGATCTAATTAAACTTAAAAGTCTCTGCACAGCAAAAGGCAGTATCAATAGAGTGAACTGGCAACCAACAGAATGAGAGAAAACTTTTCCAATCTACCCATCTGACAAAGTGCTAATATCCAGAGTCTACAAAGAACTAAAACTGATTTACAAGAAAAAAAATGCTATCAAAAAGTAGGCAAAAGATATGAGCAGATACTTTTCAAAAGAAGACATTTATACAGCCAACAGACATAAGAAAAGAAGCTCATCATTCTTCTCATTAGAGAAATGCAAATCAAAACCACATTGAGATACCACCACATGCCAGTTACGATGGCGATCAATAAAAAATCTAGAGATGATAGATGCTGGAGAGGATGTGGAGAAATAGGAACACTTTTACACTCTTGGTGGGAGTGAAAATTAGTTCAACCATTGTGGAAGACCTTGTGGTGATTTCTCAAGGATCTAGAAACAGAAATACCATTTGACCCAATAATTCCATTACTGGGTATATACCCAAAGGATTATAAATCATTTTATTATAAAGACGCATGCACATGTACGTTTGATGTGGCACTGTTCACAATAGCAAAGACTTGGAACCAACCTAAATGCCCATCAAAGATAGACTGGATAAATAAAAATGTGGCACATATACAATGTGGAATACTATGCAGCCATTAAAAAGGATGAGTTTATGTCCTTCCCAAGGACATGGATGATGCTGAAAACCATCATTCTCAGCAATCTGACACAAGAACAGAAAACCAAACACTACATGTTCTCACTCATAAGTGGATGTTGAACAATGAGAACACATGGACACAGGGAGGGTAACATCACACACTGGCACCTGGGGCATGGAGGGCTGGAGGAGAAATAGCAGGAGTTCGGGTGCTAGGGGAGGGAAAGCATTAGGAGAAGTATCTAATGTAGATGATGGGGCAATGGATGCTGCAAACCACCACGAAGACATGTATATATCTATGTAACAAATCCACATAGCCTGCACATGTATGTACCCCAGAACTTAAAGTATAATAAATACATTATAAAATTTAAAAAAGAAGAAAAAACATAATAAAATATTTTACATAGAATAAAATCACACATCTAAGTTAGGATTACTTCTCCAATTGTCTATTAATTATTTTGGTAATAAATAGGTTATGAATGGAAAATTACAATTTTATTCAACATAAACCATAAAACAGAAGGAATTGGAATTATTTAGAGAGATAATACCAATGCAAATATTACTGGCAACACTTCCTCAAACTGCAAGGTTTCAAAAGAATTTGAAGAAAGAAAGAACATGTCAAATTAGAAGTACATCTCTCCTCAATGGATAATGATTACGGTAGTAAGCTTAAGGAAAAGCTGCAAATGGGGCTTTTCAAGGTTCAGTTTTACTGTATAAGTCTATTAAGCTTAATATATAAGTCCTATGTTTCAGAGGAAATTCTAATTCTGAAAGTTAGATTTTTATTTCCTTCAATGTGAATATGAAAAGTCAAGGTAAAAAATGCTTACCTCTCTCAGGAAATGGTCTATATTACTATGTTCTGTTAATATCACTGAAGAATAACCTTTCCCAGATAATTAGGTTTACCTGTTAACTGAAGTCTAACATTTTATTGCACTAAAGCTTATTAAATATACCAAATTCCGAAGTTTCTTCTCTTAATAAAATACAAGGGAAATCAACTTAAAATACAATCCACAAGACATAATTTTGAAAATCAGATTATTGTGCTTACGATAAGACAGTAGGTGTTGATGCTATAGAGAATAGCGGTGAATGTTATCTAGTCCAAGGAGTTAATCTGAAATGTCACTTCTTTGAATAAGAAAATTCTTCATAAGAAATTAGAAATTTTCTCATTGTAATCTTCTTCACATCCATGTAATAATATATCTCTCGGCAAAATATTTAATATATGTCACTGATTTCAAGACAAAATTGCTTTTGATCATGGCAAATTTCTGCTAGGCCCTAATATTTAGTGATAGTCTCACATGTCTTTCTAGAATATAGTAAAGACTTCTACAGCTGTTAAGGCCATATAGAGAACTCCCTGATGACAGGAATCTAAGAATATACAAATGACTAAATATTTTTATTTATTATTATTGAATAGCTTAGGTTGTTCTCTTAAATGTCCCAGGAGAAAGCAGAATGAATGGCACATCTGCCACTAATATACTATTAGGACTGTTCTGCAAAGAATTTGGCATGGATGGAGAGTGGAGAATTGTAGCTTCTCAGTACTGTGGAATTTGGCATGGATGGAGAGTGGAGAGTTGTTAACTTCTCAGTACTGTGGAGACATTTGTCTTCTTTAGTCTCACTTTGACCCTTTCTGTATTCTTCCCTCATGGTTCTTGTTGATAACTGACTTGGCTTGGAACCATTTTTCTATTCTTCTGGACTCCAGTTTCTTTTGTTCTCCTGTGGTTTGTTGCTTTCCTTTGCTTTTTGTCTATTTTCCTAACATTTTTATCACTAATATATATCAGTCATTTGCACTCGAAATGTAGAAAATTGTCAGGATTCAGATCCGTTAGGTCTTCCTATACTTAGGGGTTCGGGATTCCTAGATTATATCCCTATTATATCCCTACTATAATATATCCCTATTATAATCCCTATAATCGGGATTCCTAGATTATAGCCCATGGCTTTAGTTAGATGACCTGATCAATCTTGATAGAGCTATCTTACTATGTGCTAACACCAGACTACTAGCATAATACAGTTAAAGAGTTTCCCCATATAAACAACCAGACATCATAATGAATCTTAAAGATAGTGCATACAGACATATCAATAAATTTCTTAATGCATTTTTCATGGCTACTGTTGCAGGAAGCTGGACTAGCCCTGACTGAGTACATTCAATGTCATTAAAGCATAATAGAATCAATGAGTAAGCAGCAAATGAAAATCTGAAGCCCAACATAACCAAATTGGATAATATAAACACCATATTTGATATGTGCTTATTTGTTAATAATACCCTTATAAGGGAGTATATTGTCCATTCTACAGAATTAGAGGAATAAAAGTTTATCTAACAAAAGAAAAGTTATCTAACAACTTAAAGAGATCATGGCACATAGAAAACCAATTTCTCTTTCTCTTTCCCCCTCTCTCTCCCTTTCTCTCTCCCTTTCTCTCTCTCCCACCCCTCTCCAGACTTCCCTTGCTACCCAGGTATCACCTGAGTTTCATTATTGTGTATGTGACTTTGTTTCTGGGCATGGACTTTTGTACAGGTAAGTAAATTGTGACGTAAATTTACAGAAACCATAGGGAAGGAAAATACGCAATATGCTTATCATAATATAGAAGTAGAAAACTATGAATAAAATCTGCATTTCCAGAAATATTAATGTATTGGGAAGATCAGGTTATTAAAGTGTAATTTAATACTTTAGAACATTTTTACTTCAGTTATTAAAGTGTAATATTAGTACTTTAGTACATTTTACTTCATTCACTGCAAATTTTAAAGATTAAAATATCCTAAAATTCCTTGAGAATTTTTTAATATAAAATTTGTTTTACATTTTTCCCCAAAATCACTAGATGATGTAAGTCTTTCAATCATTCAACAATTTAACTATGCTACACGCTGGTGATACAAATGAATTTGCTTCACTGATTTTACTAAGATTACAGGTTAGACAGGAGGACTAGGAATTGCATTTTTAAAACCAACACTATGCATAAATCAATACAAATATTATTCATAATGATGTTTATGAATGGTATTATCTACTTTTTATATAATGCCAATGTTTAAGATGTATATCTAGAACACTAAGAAATCAGATTCACCATCATTATAATTTTAGGAAATTAGAGAATTGATAAATAGCTAGAGTTAAGTAGTTAATAACAAAATTACAAGTTAACTATTTACATTTGAAGATTTCCAGATTTAAAATAAACCTGATTTGAAATGAATTGTGTAAGTAAAATAATACAATCAATTTTCTGATATCTTCTACATTAAGACATTTATTTGCTCCTGATCATACCGAATTTTGCTCTAGAATTCAAGAAAATCTGCAATAATTTTAAAAAGACAAAGACATATAAAAAGTTTTAATATTTAGGATCATAGTATTTGTAGAAGAAAATTTAAAAAATAATTGCAGTTCAGAAGAAATTTATGGATCAATTAACCCTACATAATATTGTACAAATGAAATAACTAAGATCATTAGGAACTTTTTCTATTATATTTCACAAGGTAATACTGATCACAAACAGGAATATTTTACATCTTTCTTTCCAGTTTCTGTGACTTTTATTTATTTTTCTTGCCCAATTGCTCTGGTTAGGACTTCTAGTAATATATTAAACATAAGTGGTAAAAGAGGGAACCTTTGACTTGTTTCTGATCTTAGATGGAAAGCTTCTACTTTTAACATTGAATATGACAGTAGCTGGGGACTTTTCAGTTTTGGTCTTTCTATCATGTTGATTTAATTATTTTCTATTTCTGGTTTGTTAAGAGTTTTATGAAGACAGGATGCTAAACTTTATAAAACACTTTTTGTGCATCTATTGAGAATATCATGAGATTTTTATCTCTTGTTCTGTTAATATAGTTTATCACATTATTTTTATATTTTGAATCACTCTTGCAACCTAGGTATAAGGACCAATTGAGTATGAAGTAGGATACTTTTAATGTGCTCTTAAGTTCACCTTATGTATTGAAAACTTTAAGAATTTCATTTTTTAAAAAAGCTTTTAGAAATATTACATAAACTCAAAAAGTTGCAGAGCACAAAAGAAAAACATTCAAAAATTAATTGCATTTCTATACATTAACAACACATTATGTGAAAAAGAAATTAAGAAAATACCATTACTAATAGCACCAAAAAGAATACAATACTTAGAAATAAACTGAACTAAAGAGATAAAAGACTTGTGCATTGAAAACTACAAAATATTAATGAAAGAAATAAAAGAAGAAATAAATAAATGGAAAGACAGCCTATGTTCAGGATTCAAAGGCTTAACAGAATAGAGAGCCCAGAAATAAATGATCAAATAATCTTCAAAAAGGGTGCCAAGAATACACAATGAGGTAAAGCAGTCTCTAACAAATAGTGGGAAAACTGGATACACATGCAAAAATTAGAATTTGACCCTTATTCTACATTATAGAAAATAATTAACTCCAGTGAATGACAAGACTTTAACGTGAGGCCTGAAACTGCAAAACTTCTAGAAGAGCACACTGGATAAAAGCTTCATGATAAAGGACATGGCTATGATTTTGTGTACATAACTCCAAAAGAACAGACAACAAAAGAAAAAATAGAGAAATGAGATTACCTCAAACTAAAAAGCTTTTGTACAAAGAAATCAACAGAGTAAACAGTCAATTACAGAATGGGAGAAAATATTTGCAGACTTCTCCCTGGACACCCAGGCATTTCCATTAATCCTCTGTAACCTAAGGAGAGGCTTTGAAGCCTCAACCCTTGCAATCTGCATACTCACAGGCCCAATATCACATGGACTCTGCCAAGGTTTGGGGCTTGTGCCCACTGAAGCAATGGCCCATTTGTATATTGGCCCCCTTTTAGCTACAGCTGGAGCTAGGAAGTCTGGCACATAGGGTCTCTTTTCTCAAGGCTCTTCCTCATTGTCTTGGCTGTTAGCATTAGGCTGTTTTTACTTGTGCAAATTTTTGCAGTTAGCTTAAATTTATTCACACAAAAAAATGTTGTTGTTTTTTTCTACCACACGGTCAGGCTGTAAATTTTCAAAACTTCTTTGCTCTTCTTCCTTTTTAAATGTAAGTCTCAGTTTCAGATCATCTCTTTGTGACCATATATAACTGTATGCTCTTAGGAGTAGCTAAGTCACACCTTGAATGAATTGCTGCTTAGAAATTTCTTCCACAAGATACCCTAAGTTGTCTCTCTAAAGTTCAAATTTCCTCAGATCTCTAGAGCAGACACAATGCCACTAGTCTCTTTGCTAAAGGATAAGAAGAGAGACCTTTACTCCAGTTCCCAATAAGTTTCTCATCTCCATTTGAGAATTCAGCATGGCCATCTCCGTCCCTATCACCACAAGCATCTTCGTCAAAACCATTCAACAGGTCTCTAGGAAGTTTCAAACTTTCCATCATCTTTCTGCCTTCTTCTGAGCCTTCTAAACAGTTCCAACTTTTCCCTGTTACCCAGTTCCAAAGTTACTTCCAGATAACTTTATAGCACTACTCCACTACAGGTACCAATTTTCTTTATTGGTACAGGAGTTAAGAAGAAATTACTCAGGCAGGTAGTGAGAGTATGGAAGTCCTTAATAAGCTTTTTCTTTTTAGTGAAAAGCAAACCCCAATAATTTTCTAACAAAGAGCAAAGTGTGAAGTTGAGCTGTAGACATCGACAAGCAAGCTCAGAGCTTGCATGAGTGAATGCTGACAGGAAAGAACTACCTGGGACTAGACATGTTCAAGATGGTGGCTTCATCTTCCCTTCTCTCCCAGCCATGTGCACAGCAAGGAGCAGACAAGATGGAATCAGCCAAGGAGGGATTTTATTTGCATAATAAGATTACGGTGGGTCAATCAGCCTTACCCCTGTGCTGTACACATCACACCTAATCTAACCAATCTGTGAGCCCTATGTAAATCAGACACCATCTCCTCAAGTCAGACTATAAACTCTGGCACATCTGCCACTGGCTGGCCTTTTCCTATCGGAAGTCCCCTTTCTATCACTGGAGAGAGGGCTGTTTTTCTTTCTCTTTATTCATCTTTCTTTTGCTGATTAAACCTCCGCTCCTAAATGCCTCCTGTGTATCTGTGTCCTAAATTTTCTTGGTGCAAGAGGATAAAGCCCTAGTATTTACCCCAGACAATTTATCCACTTCATTATGCACCCACAAAAATTAAAAATTAAAAATTAAAAAAATTACAGAGAACTATAAAAGAAAGAACAAATGCATGAATTTACATTAATGAGATGATCTTTGGTACTGTAACTTAACTGACATTTTACCTTAAAATCTTGATGCTTGACTTATTATACTTTTAGAATGCCTAGTGACATAATTCACTGAAAGCGTAAATTCATTAGTAATTATAAAGTTAAATTTTTCAATATGATCTACGTATAGTCATTTTTATATTAAAATATTTTCAAAAACTAAAGAAAATATAATAGGTATAGTTTTTAAAGATTCATCTTAAAATTTACCTCTTTTTGTGAGCTTTGTCAACTAATTCATATAGCCTGGAATTGATCATTTTCCATTTTATTCATCAACATGCAAATTTGTTTAATTATCAAGAAATTTCACCTTGTTTTACCTGCCATACTACTTCTTAACACACTTTTTTTTCTATTGATCTCAGTAACATTTATATATAAGGCCTATGGCAGCGTCATCTATAAAACACAGCCTACTGACCAAAAGAATAATTTTTGCAAAGTAGAATTTGCTTGGGTACTCCTAGACCTAGAAAGAGAAAGAGGTGTAGAGGCCTCTTTCTAAGGCCTCTATTTCAGTGATCAGTAATTTCCCAAATCACAGCACTGGTGAAGAGTGTAAAAATGCCCAATTGTACCAAACGGGATACTACACTTAGCCAGCGTTTCCCAAGTGCCTTTCTTATTGCTTGTTAAAAAAGAGAATAAAATTATTTGGGATATTAAAAAATGACATAAAAGGTTTTTTTTTAATACTGAAATGTGGATGTCACGTGGTTTCTTCACTGGCTGTTATCAAATTCAAATGCATAGCTCAAAAAAGTAAAATATTTCCAATATGAGAAAGTATTTAGAATACACTGTTGCCTTGCATGCCAAATGTATCAGTCTGTTCTCAAACTGCTATAAAGATACGACTTGAGACTTGGTAATTTATAAAGAGAGGAAGTTTAATAGATTCACAGTTCCACATGGCTGAGAAGGCCTCAGGAAACTTACGATTATGGAAAAAATGGAAGGGGGAGCAGGCGTGTCTTACATAGCAGCAGGAGAGCTAGAATGAAGGAGAAAATGCCCCTTGTAAAGTCATTATATCTTGTGAAAACTCAATCACTGTTACAAAAAGCATAAGGGAAACTAGTGCCATGATCCAGACACCTCCTACAAAGTCCCTTCCTCAATATATGAGAATTACAATTCGGATTACAAATCAAGATGAGATTTGAGTGCAGACACAGAGCTGAACTCTTATAATTATAATGCCATAATTCCATATTTTCCTTTTACCTCTCCAGTGGATCCTCTTTTCCTTCTTGATCTTTTAATTTTGGAGATTCCTAGGAGTTTTTCTCTCTTATAAAATATCTTCTACCTTTGATAGGTCATCCATTTCTAGAGATTCAAAGGCACTGTCTTAAAATGTATCTAGACTGCTGCAGCTCTACTGTTCTCTAAGGCGACCTATTCAATTGCCTAAATAACATCTCTCTTTGAATTTCTCACATGCATTTATATACAATCTTAACTCATGATACTTCCAAACTTTACTCTCTCCATGAATCAGACTGATGGCCCATCAGTCGCATGCAGTCTCCAGGACTCCCAGATAAAACTTGGACCTCCTTCTTTCTTTATATGCAGTCAAATCATCTTCTCCTGCCAGTTCTAACAACTGTATCTCAAACTTGTCAACTGTTTTCCACATCAACTGCGACCATTGTGGTCCAAACTGCTATAGGTGGTTACTTGCTTTAAACTATGAAATGGAATAAAAACTGACTCAGAATAAACATAGCTCTGCAATTTGATTCTCCCTAGCTCTCCTGCGTAATTATAGATTTCTCTCCTTTGTTAACTATTTCAAGTTATACTTGTTTCAGTTCAATCTTAAAGATATTTTCTTCTTCTTGCCTCTGGGCCATCAATAAAGTACTTTGAATATATAACACAAAAACTCATTCTTCAACTCCTTATATGTCACTTTAGAAAGTGTACCTTGACTCTCTCTTTCAGACTATTTAACTTCCATATAGATTCTCTTGTCAACCTGCCCTTCTTCATTTATAGCTTTTATGATGATGGTTTAATGACTCTTTTTCTATCCTGATTTAAATCTGTACCCCTGCTATTTACTATAGCATCTGATACATAATAGATGTGCAATACATAATTGTGGGATGAATTAAACTGATGAACAAAAAGCATTTTCCAAGGCGCAGACTGAACCTTCATGCTTGTTAAAAAGTTCATTTTCTTCTGTCGTACTCTGCACCACCCAAATTTCTTCCCATTTGCAGATGCCACAGGAGCAATGCTGCAACTGAATGCTATGAGATTTCGATTGAGATATTTTCCTGTGCCTGTAGTTTCTGAATGGTGAAGAGATTACAGGGGAGATCAAGCTCTGATGAGAACAATATCACTAAATTCTCCAGGGACAGTTCAAAGAAAAGCTTATTCTAAGCACGATAGCCCCTGCAACATACCTGAGTAAAGGTTGTTAAACCTGGCTGCACATTAGAATCACCTGGGGAGCTTTGAAAAAATATTAGAGCTCAGGCTTCACTCCAGACAAGTTAATTCATAATATCTAAGGGTAGGTTGGGACATCAGCTTTTATTTGTTTGTCATTTTAATGCTTCCAGGCGATACTACTGTACAGCCTATTTTGAGAAGTATACCATTGACTCTTAAACATAACATCATTATAATATTTTGGAGTAATTTAAATAAAAGATAATCAGATTTAGGCCTGGGGCATTCTTTATTGGAACTGAAATTAAGCTAGGTAATATGTATTTTTAAAGGTCTACTTGTGATTCTGCTACTCATTTAGGAAACACTGATCTATCATAATGGACTCAGTATTAAATTTATAAACAAATTTCTGTGGATCTATTATCCTGAAAAGCAAAAACTTTAATGTTATAGTATAAAGAGTAAAAGCTTTGCTAAAAGAAATTTTTTTTAACAAAGTTGTGTCTTCTATATATCATCTTATAAGTTCAAAGTACAGTTTTGTAAAATGAAAAGCAGATGAAGAAGCTAATATAGAGGAGAGTTGTCAGAATTTTTTCTCAAAAATATACTCACTGGTGGTATCAGTAAGTAACTTTGGGCACATATACTAGCAATATATAGAGATGGGAAAATTTAAAATGGTAGTCACAGAAATTCTACCACTTGACATTTTTCTAAAATTAATATATGATTTAAATTTTACTCCAAAGTGAACAAAATATATTACTCAAGATCAGGTGTTGTAAGAAACATAAATCGACTCAAAGTCACTTAATTTTAATGTGGAGTGGAAGGCAAAAATGATCACTAAAAACAAATGGGGCAAATCAGACATAAAATAAGGGTTGGTATTCAAAAAAAGGTCAAACTTAAGTGTGATTATAAATGGAAAGGCAAGAATTAAGGTTAATATTTCTGCCTTCTGGTGTCCCTAGCTTCTCTTTTCTCTGCTTCTCTTTGCATACAAGAGTCTCTCTCTCTTTTCCTACCTTCCTTCATTTTTCTCTTTTTTGATTTTCCCTTTATTATTTTCTTGAACATGGCCTACCTCTAACTTACCAAAGAATTTTTGGTCAAATTATTGAGAGAAAATTAGTTGGTTTCTAGATTACCAATGGACTGGTTGATTTTGGTCTTAATTTTAGTAAGGTATGACCCTTTCATATCTTACTAAAATCAAGATCAAAATACCTCCATATTTTCAGGAGTTCCAATTCTCTGTTTATGTACAAGAAAAAAGCAGCTGTCTTTCCTAACCCCTCTTGAGAGAAGGGTGAAAGAAATTCTCTCCTTTGATATAAGTTATACAGGATCCTGGTTCTCACTAACCTTTTGAAATGTAAATATGCCTTTCTAAATCCCAAATAAACTCTGGGTGACTTCTGCTTCTATGAATCAGAGATGTCTCCAAATCTTGGCTTCATCTCTTGAAATATAAATACTGAGGGAGATAGCATTTCATTCTTTCCACTACCTTGGTAACTTAAAACAATTGCATCAGATACTTGTTAAAATGGCAAGACAGGTTTTTAGGTAAGCTATCACAACAGGGGTATGAGATTTCTGAATAGAACTGAGCTCAACTCCAAGTACAGAAAAGACAGCTGAGGGTATCCGTAGCCAACAAGCAGAGTGACGGTCTCAGTGGATGGAAAATTACTACCAGGGACTTCATTAGATATTGATTAGTTGTCAAGGGTTGTAAGATCTTGCTGAACTAAATTAGCAGGATTTTCTAACATGATTACCTTAGATCTAATTATTACATTTTCGTATATGGTGAACAGAAATAAATCTTTCACTGGGGCTTTCCTTTTGGCTAATTTATCTCCTTTTGACTACCTTAGTTACATATTCAATAACTGGCAAAACAGAATGAAATTTCAGTTACTAGCTTAGAACAATCACGCTTCCTTACCTTGACCTGAGCACATTTGGGTACTGTAAATTAACAAAAAATGAAAGAATATGTTGAAAAATAAGACAAATGGCAGTGGTTGCTACCCCAGTGTAACTTATGGTGTCAAAAATACATATTCTTGCCAACTGTCAGTTGGCAGGAGTGTAAACTCTCAGAAGACACTTTACTAGTATTTCTAAGAATTAAAAATGCATCACATGTCATTATGAGAAGCAAAGTTAATTGTTTGTGATTAGCAGCAACTATGAAATAATAAAATCATGCATTCTACTTTATGAGGTACTAACCAGACATTAAAATGAATTGACTGGTGACTTACACCTGATACAGAGTTTAGCCTTGAGGAAGTGGTCTGAAGCTACAGAATAAAGAGCGGAAGAGTAGAGGATCCTGAGAGTCACTGGATCCAAGACACATCACCTCTGCCCCAAGAGTGTTGGTAAGGGGCTGTCTTGGAGTTAGCTTGGGAGTTTGAACTGGAAATGGAAAGAGGCCTCAGTTAAAAGAGGTTGGAGATTTACAGGCAGATGGCTATGGACTGATGGCAATTAGCTAGAGAAATAAATGCATCTGCCACAAGAAAAACGCAGGCAAGAAATGACCAGTGATGAGGAGGCCTTGTGGAACAAAAACACTCATCTGAGAAGCTCAGATAACAGGTATGCTAGTTTATGAGTATGTCAGTGTAGTAAGACCTTTTCGGCCTCCTAAGGTTTTCCACCTTCCTATGCTATTTTGACCCTGTGGAATTCAGAAACCACACGTAATAAACCAGAAGAAAATGGGAAAGGAGAAAGTGTAAAACAAAAGACAACGATAATGACAGCTCTCTCTCCTCCATCCAGGCCTCATGGGGTCTCCACATTAACAAACTGCCTGTAGCAAGCCCAAACTGGGGAAAAGAGAAGCTTTAAAGTGGAATAAAATGATACTGCAATGAAAGTGTTTTGAAGACTGGAAGTTACTAGAAGACTTTTATTATTCAAAAGTGACTAGAAAATTCACTCTGTTTGCCCAACATTCCAGTGAAAGGAAAGGAATCATTAGTTCCATACATAATGCTTGGAAGAACATTGGAAGAAAAGTACCAAAGAGACTTACTGATTGTACCCAGGTGTCTGGTTAGTTCTTTACTTAATGTAATATAGATAACAGACATTCATCTGTACATATTCATTTAAACAAGTATGTGAATTTTTTCATGAAGTAATTCTAAAACGCTGTTCAAATCTGTTGCTTTGAGAGAGAGTAGTTTTGCTTAAACTTGTAACTTATGATAATGCATAATTATGCATGCTGTATTTGTATGTACATATACACTTTTAAATATACATATGCATATGTTTTTGTACATGTACATATTACATGTGTATATATGCACATAGTGAATATGTGTGTATGCATATGTAAGAGTATGTAAATGCAAAATTTTTAAGAGTTAACAAGATGAAGTGTTTATGGTCAATTTGGGAAGTCTTATCGTACATTCTGAATTAAAGGAAAAAGAAAATAAGGCTGGGTGCAGTGGCTCATGCCTATATTCCCAGCACTTTAGGAGACTGAGGTGGGAGGATTGCTTGAGACCAAGAGTTTGAGATCAGCCTGGGCAACATAGCAAGACCCCATCTCTAAAAAATAAAATTAAAAATTAGCCAGATTATGGTAGCACATGCCTGCAATCCTAGCTACTTGGGAGGCTGAGGCAAGACAATCACTTGAGCCCAGGAGCTGGGAGCCGCAGTGGGCAACAGAGTGAGATCCTCTTTCTTCCAAACAAACAATGAAACAAACAAAAAAAATCCCAAATAATCTCTTCAAACAATGAAGAAGGACAGGACATAGAAGGTATTCTACCTGGACATGTTGAAATTAAATGAAATAGAAAGGAATTGTATAGTTCTCCTTCATGCATGGAGTAAAAGTTATGTGTATTTAAACTAAACATGCAAAATGTTCAACAGTTTTGTGAAAGATAATGCTTAATTCTATGTATTCTATGTGGTTCAAATTTCAAAGAAAATTATAGATTTTTCAGCATCAGATCCTGAGGGTAATCGAGAGATATCACAATGTAAATATCAGATGCTTTAATTTTCAATATGAAAAAAATATTAGTTTGTTTACATACCACAGAATTGAATTGTTCAATGCTTTGATAGATGACCAGTTTAAGAAAGGCATATTAAGAATATTCTATCATTTATGTGAAAAAAATGCAAATTAAAATCATAAAGAAAACATCACGTCTGCTCCTGGCATTTGCATTATATCTGTTTGAAAAACAGAAGGATAATTTTATATATATTTTATAACATATGCGGTTTTAAATCTCCAAGCCGGATACATTACCAAGCTGTCTGCAAACACATTTTTAATCTTGAAAAAGAAATGTGTTAAGGATTTTAAATTCCACATAAGTGGATACATGAAAGTGAAAGGCAGTTCTGGCATTTTTATTTTTCTTTTACTTCTAATTTTTACTTAAATAAATGAACATCCAATTCAATTGTTCTATATATTTCCTGGATCCATATCATGTGAGTAGTTTGTTATATTTATGTCATAATTACCTCATATACTGTAACATGCAACACTTAAATGAAATAGCGTCCTCTACGTTATCCAGCCAGACAAAGTCATTGACAGAAGGAAGTACAAAACCAAGAGAAATTAAGTCATTTCACTAAATTCACACAATCATATAAAGGCATCAGATTCACATCAGTCTCACAATCATATAAAGACATAGATATAAACCTGGTTGAAGTAGCCCTTTTCAATGGATATGTATATATAAATACCCATAAACACATAAAATAATATCAATGTCTCTCTTTATAAGCACTTTTTACATGTCATGTGCCAATATCCTGCTTTTCTTTTCTTTCTTTCTTTCTTTTTTTTTTTTTGAGACGGAGTTTCGCTCTTGTTACCCAGGCTGGAGTGCAATGGCGCGATCTCGGCTCACCGCAACCTCCGCCTCCTGGGTTCCAGCAATTCTCCTGCCTCAGCTCCCCAAGCTGGGACTACAGGCACGTGCCACCATGCCCAGCTAATTTTTGTATTTTTAGTAGAGACGGGGTTTCACCATGTTGACCAGGATGGTCTCAATCTCTTCACCTCGTGATCCACCCGCCTCGGCCTCCCAAAGTGCTGGGATTACAGGCGTGAGCCACCGC
>PVKV010020044.1:0-32904 GCA_004027835.1 Alouatta palliata | reverse complement strand
CATTGGGTAATGTCCTTCTTTGTCTCTTTTGATCTTTGTTGGTTTAAAGTCTGTTTTATCAGAGACGAGAATTGCAACTCCTGCTTTTTTTTGCTCTCCATTTGCTTGCTAAATCTTCCTCCATCCCTTTATTTGAGCCTTTGTGTATCCTTGCATGTGAGATGGGTTTCCTGGATACAGCACACCGGTGGGTTTTGGCTTTTTATCCAATTTGCCAATCTGTGTCTTTTGATTGGGGCATTTAGCCCATTTACATTTAGGGTTAATATTGTTATGTGTGAATTTGTTCTTGCCATTTTCATGCTAGCTGGCTGTTTTTCCTATCAGTTGATGCAGTTTCTTCATTGTGTTGATGCTCTTTATCATTTGGTATGTTTTTGGAGTGGCTGGTACTGGTTGTTCCTTTCTATGTTTAGTGCCTCTTTCAGGAGCTCTTGTACAGCAGGCCTGGTGGTGATGAAATCTCTGAGTACTTGCTTGTTCGCAAAGGATTTTATTTTTCCTTCACTTATGAAGCTTAGTTTGGCTGGATATGAAATTCTGGGTTAAAAGTTCTTTTCTTTAAGGGTGTTGAATATTGGCCCCCACTCTCTTCTGGCTTATAGGGTTTCTGCTGGGAGATCTGCTGTGAGTCTGATGGGCTTCCCTTTGTGGGTAACTCGACCTTTCTCTCTGGCTGCCCTTAGCATTTTCTCCTTCATTTCAACCCTGGTGAATCTGACAATTATGTGCCTTGGGGTTTCTCTTCTTGGGAAATATCTCTGTGGTGTTCTGTGTATTTCCTGGACTTGAATATTGGCCTGCCTTGCTAGGTTGGGAAAGTTCTCCTGGATAATATCCTGAAGAGTATTTTCCAGCTTGGATTCATTCTCTCCATCACATTCAGGTACACCTAAACGTAGATTAGGTCTTTTCACATACTCCCATATATCTTGGAGACTTTGTTCATTCCTTTTTACCTTTTTTTCTCTACTCTTGCCTTCTCGTTTTATTTCATTGAGTTGATCTTCGACCTCTAATATCCTTTCTTCTGCTTGGTCAATTCGGCTGTTGAAATTTGTGTATGCTTCACAAAGTTCTCGTGTTGTGTTTTTCAGCTCCATCAGTTCACTTATGTTCCTCTCTAAGTTGTTTATTCTCGTTAGCATTTTGTCAAATCTTTTTTCAACGTTCTTAGTTTCTTTGCATTGGGTTAGAACATATTCTTTTAGCTCACAGAAGTTTCTTACTACCCACCTTCTGAAGCCTGATTCTGTCAAGTCATCAAACTCATTTTCCATCCAGCCTTGTTCCCTTGCTGGTGAGGAGTTGTGATCCCTTGTAGGAGGAGAGGCATTCTGGTTTTGGGCGTTTTCCTCCTTTTTGCACTGGTTTATTCCCATCTTTGTGAATTTATCCACCTGTTGTGTTTGTAGTTGTTAACTTTCAGATTGGGTCTCTGAGTGGATGTCCATTTTGTTGATGATGAAGTTCTTTCTTTCTGTTTCTTAATTTTCCTTCTAACAGTCTGGCCCCTCTGCTGTAGGACTGCTGAGGTCAACTCCAGGCTCTGCTTGCCTGGGGCTCACCTGCAGCAGCTGCAGAACAGTAAGGGTTGCTGCCAGTTTCTTCTTCTGCTATCTTTGCCCCAGAAGGATACCCACCAGATGTCAGTCTGAGCTCTCCTTTATGAGGTGACTTGTTGGATATATGGGGATCAGGGAGCTGCTTGAGGAAACAGTCTGTCCTTTATAGGAGCTCAAGTGCTGAGCTGTGAGCTCCATTGTTCACTCAGAGGTGCTGGGTAGGTACGTTTAAGTCTGCTGCAGCAGAACTCATAACCCCCTTTTTCTTCCCCAGGTGCTCTGTCCCAGGGAGTTAGGGCTTTATTTATGAGTTTCCTTTGTACTGCCGCCTTTTTTTCAGGGCTGCCCTGCCCAGTGAGGAGGCAGCCGGGTCACTGTCTGCCTGCAGAGGCTTTGCTGAGCTGCTGTGGGCTCTGCCCTGCTGCCATGTGAACTTCCCTGCAGTCCTGTTTATATGGGTATAGTTAGAACTGCCTCGGCAATGACAGGCTGCCTCAGCAATGGCAAACTACCTCCGTAGTGGTGGACTGCCTCGGTAATGGTGGGTGCCTCTCCCCCACAAAGCTGAACTGTCCCAGTTTCAGCTATGTTTGCTGTGAAACTCTCAATCCAGAGCATTTCTGATTGCTGTTTTTTTGTGGGGGTGGGACCAGCCAAGCCTGATCAGCTGGCTCCCTGCCTCAGAACCTTTTATTTAGTTGAACGGTTGACTGTCTCCCAGGTGTTCCAATCACCTGTTGAAAAGGCACCGGGATCTGTGTGATTTCCCGTGCAGCGACCCACTGCACTGGCTGAAACAGCGGGAGCTGAGATTCGTGGCACTTTTTTGCCCGGGAATCTCCTGGCCTGGCTCCCTGTTTCAGTCCCCTTTTTAATCAGATGAATGGACAACTCTGCCTTCCCAGAGCTCCAATATCCAGCTAAAATGGCACCCAGACCTGTGCATTTCGTATGGGGAACCGCCGCACTGGGGCGCTGGCAAAACAGCCGCACCAGCCAAAACAGCAGCGCCGGCAAAAACAGCCACGCAGGCCAAACCAGCCGCGCTGGCAACCCATGGAGCTCCTCCGCCTGGGAATCTCCTGGTCTGTGGGCTATAAAAATCTGTCTGGAAATGTGGCGTCCACTCACCCTCCACGATTTCACTGGGAGCTGCAATCCTGAGCTGCTCCTAATCGGCCATCTTGGATCCCTCCATCTTAAACTTAATTTTAAATGCAGTTTAAGTACAACATAAACACAAGTCTCAAAATGGTTGAAAAACTGGTGAAGAAAGTGGTGCAAGAAAAATATATATACGAAACCTCTATTACATTATATTTTATGTGCAAATTCTATGTGCTTTACAACTGTTGTTTATTAACTATTTCATCTTGTTTTCATTATCCAAATGATGTATTTATCTCTCTGAGAAAATTGTTTGAGAATTTCAGGTGAGGACAGAATGAATTACAATTAATGGAAATATTTTTTCATGTAATAGCTTTTCAGTTAACGCCAGGAAAGAATTCAAGCTGACAGAAGGGTGTTAAGGGTTTTGACGCACTTCACCCAGAACAAAAGAACCATCTTCTTTCTCTTTCTTCCTTCCTTTCTTCCTTCTTTCCTTCTTTCCTTTTCTTCTTTCCTTCCTTCCCTTTCTTCTTTCCTTTCTTCCCTTCTTCCTTCCCTTCCTCCTTCCCTCCCTTCCTCTCTCCTTGACAGAATCTTTCTCTGTCACTCAGGCTAAAGAGCAGTGGTGCGATTTTGGTGCACTGCAACCTCCACCTCGTGGGTTCGAGCGATTCTCCTGCCTCAGCTGCCCAAGTAGCTGGAGTTACAGGCACACGCCACTATGCCTGGCTAATTTTTGTATTTTTAGCAGAGACAGGTTTCACCATGTTGGCCAGGCTGGTCTCAAACTCCTGACTTCAGGTGATCTGCCCACCTCAGTCTCCGAAAGTGTTGGGATTACAGGTGTGAGCCACCCCACCCAGTTGAACGGTCTTCTTTAGAAAGGAACTCTGATGCCTCCACTAAACAAGACAACTGCCGGCAGTTTTTAAATGACAGGTTTTCCAACTCCTACCCATCAAGAGTTCAAAAACCCTAGGGCTGAATTTCAACCAGAGCACCTGTTAGAGGTATAAATATGTGTATGGAGTTTGATTTTGATTAATCCTCTTTCCATACTGTTGAATCTGAAGAAGCTTGTTCCTGGGTGGCCAGATGAATGGCTAGAAAGCAAAGGCAGCTTTCAGGTATTGGATTCTAGCAAAGCAATCTACCCCCAGTGCTTCCCGGATGCTGTCATTGGGAAACAAAATTGCACTGTGAGGGTCAGACGCTCCTATTCACCTCGTCCTAGCCACATGAAGAGAACTTTTCTTTGGTAGAACCATAATATCAGTGTGGAACAGCATGATTATAACTGTGGTGCCATGGGTTGAAGACATTTTTAGAAAATACATCTCAGCTCATTCTGTGACTTTTTTGAGTTCTGTAAATACTCTCAAGAAATGTCAGGTTGAAATGTTTAATCACACTAATTGTTGCTACCAGTCCTAAACCAATGTGGGATATGTATATAACCCTTACCTCCTCATACTCTAAGAATTAGCTCAGTAGCATGTTGAAAGTGGTGCTGCATGTATTGCCTGAAGCACTGATGGTGGATGTCATGCATATCACTCATTCTCCCGTCTCAGAGTGTGTCTCTACTCTTTGGTTCCATTAGCCCGAGAAGATAATGAATGATGCTGGCTAGAGTTGTAGGTAAAAAGAACACCCAAGCAAAGAAGTGATCTCAGTGCACAAAGAGTTATTTGCTTGACAACACTACAAAGGTTTGTTGGGCTGTCTCCTAGACCTCTATAATTCACAGTTCTTCATTCCAGGGGCCATCATTTGTTTAAGCATGGGTCAAATGACTTCAGGTTTCACTCATAACTTCCTGTCAGTCCCCTGCCTCAGGGGGACATGGGTTTGTCACAGACCATGACTTTTGAGTCCTCTAACTGTGCTTCCAAGAGTCAAGAGCTGAGTGAGAAAAAGATAATGATTGATGGGCTAGAGCTCAAGCTAAACCGTGTATGTGTGTGTGTGTGTGTGTGTGTGTGTGTGTGTGTGTGCCTTGAGAACCACTCCCACTACATTTCACAGAAGACAATCCAGATTCCAAATGTATCATCCCAAGGCTCCAATTGCCATGGCACAGCCTTTGATACAATCCCAATAACTGTGTTTTGAAAAGCCTGCTATCTAAGCTTTGCATGTTACTTGTCCTTCTCCTGTGTCTTGTCCATCATGTCTGTTTCCTATTGTTCTGGCGGTTGCCATGTTTGCCCATGGAGTCTGGGAATTCTCACGGAGGTCTGCAAAGCCTCTTTTTGATGCACAGTATTTCATATTCTCAGAACATTTATCAGATGTATTTTTTATTTTATTTTTTTATCAGAGGTATTTTTATCTTTAGTGTGCATATTCTGTTAGCATAGGCCACTGCAGCATACAGCACAAACAAATCACACACAGGCTCATGATTATTTTTTTCTAGTTTAATTAATATAAAAGTAGCGTGGGTATATTGTAAGAAAAAATCAAATGGGAAAAAAGCAATTTATGAGGGAAAGAAAGAGTCTCCTACCTGCCCCCAGTTCCTCTCGCAAGAAACAACATCTTAACTGTTTCAGTTCTTTAATTCTTTAGTTCTTTAGTTCTATAAGAATTAAAGAATACTGAATAACATGCATATGAGATTTCTGAATGTATCAAATTTATATTTAGCCTATTGTCTCCCAGAAATGAAAGATGAGGATTTAATTAACTTATACAACCATTCTCTCTTCTCTCACCTTTTCCTCCTCCTAATATTTGATGTATTATCATTTTTAGTTCTTTGCTTGTTTATCTTTAATTACTTTAAATAATATACTTATGCCTCAATTTCTTTTGTAGCAGGTTCAATTTTCTCAAGCCATGTTCTTGGGCATGAGAAAGGATTAACTTTGTTTTTTATAACTAAAAGATCACATTTTACCAGCTGACGTAAACCTTAATCATTGTTGATTCCAAGCAAATTCGGTCATTTTTACATTTAAACTCTTTACAGTCCAAATGAATTCTTCCCTTACCACCCATTTTTGTGGGAGGCAGGTCTTTTCTGGGAGATTTATGTGGGCCAAAGCACTAGGGGTAGGTATCCTACAGTTGACCTTTGTTCTATTTGGCGTCTCCTGATGTTTGGTCATTAGCGTCTCTGTTGACATCTGAGCCGTTCCAGGCACCACTATGAACTCTAGTTGTTAGTCCACATGGTTTGTATCATCCATGTTCTTATATAAGATTTCCTTCAGATCCACTCAACATCTTAACCCTTCTGCGACCCTTTATGAGACATGAACATTTCTCCAACTGTCTTCTGTGACTGTGGGGACACAGGAATCTCAGCAGGGCTGTCTCAGGCCCTCGCCACTGCAATTCCCATTGCACAGCTATGACACACTGTTAGGAGGTGGAGGCACTTCTGTGAGACTTGTGTTTAGCTTGCTGCCTCCCAAAAAGGTGTGTACTGCTCCTTTCTTCTTACCCTTTTCTAAACTACCCCCTCCCATTTCTAGAAAGCGGTCCCAATCCAGACACCAAGGGAGGGTTCTTGGACCTCTCTCAAGGAAGAATTCAGAACAAGTCCATAGAATAAAACAAAAGCAAGTTTATTAAGAAAGTAAAGGAATAAAGAATGGTGATGCCATAGGCATACCAGTGGCATAGGCTGCTTGACTGAGTATACTTTTAGTTATTTCTTGATTACATGCAAAACTCAAGATTATTCATGAGTTTTCTGGGAAAGGGGCAAGCAATTACCAGAACTGAAAATTTCTCCCCTTTTTAGACCATATAGTGTAACTTCCTGACATTGCCATGGCATTTGTAAACTGTCATGGTACCAGTGGGAGTGCCTTTTAGCATGCTGATGCATTATAATTAGTATATAATGAGCAGAGAGGACAACCAGAGGTCACTTTCATCGCCATCTTGGTTTTGGTGGGTTTTGGCCTGCTTCTTTACCACATCCAGTTTTATCAGCAGGGTCTTTGTGACCTGTATCTTGTGCTGACTTTCCTGTCTCATCCTGTGACTAAGAACCCCTCCTGGGGTTAGTCTAGTAGGTCTTAGCCTTATTTTACTTAGCCCTTATTCAAGATGGAGTTGCTCTGGTTCAGTTGCCTCTGACACTTCCACTCCAGCATTGGGGATGGGGGTGAGGGTGGCTGGGACACAAGCAAGCTCCAAGCACTTGCTTTTTCCCCCTGACTCTTTCAACCTCTGTCCTCCTTCCTCACTTCAGGCAAACCAACCTTTATGCCCTAATTCTTTCAGAGATTTTTTCTTGGCTACTTAAAACCAAGCTTTTGGAATTCAGTGACATATTTCTTTCTCTTGCAAAGCAAAAACCTTTGGATTTCAAGAAAATAAATTTCAAAAGCACACTTAGAATTTCAAAAGCCAAGAACTTGATCAATGAGCGTAGCCTTGTCGGCCCTCCTATAGGTAAAAAAGCCAGAATGTCTCACCCTAAAATATTATATTAAATAGAAGGTCTCAGGATTAAAAACCAAAAAAAAATGTGGAGGTAGATGAGCAATGATCATATATTAAAACAGATCAGATTCCAATGACAGTAGTCCATTTCTCAATCCTACCCTATGTAAGACAAGGCTATAAGCATCCCTGTCCTTCATTCCTTCCTTCCTCCTCACACCACTTCCTTCTTTTATGTTATTGGCCAGTTGCTGTTCAGTATCAAGTAACAGAATATTTAATTTATAATGTCCTAAATACATATGGCTTTAATTTACTCAAATATCAGTAAGTTCAGGCAGTCCAGAACTGATACAATGGATAGTGATGTTATGAAAAACCTAGACTGTCTTTTCTCACTATACCCTCTTTGCACATTGGCTTGGCTCATTGTCCCATGGTTGCAAGATGACTGCAGTTCTAAGAATCACATCTGTGATCCAGGCAGCAGGAAGTGGAAAAGGGAAATGAGGGCCGGGGGCAGCTGCATCTGTTACCTTTATCAACCAAGCAAATATTTTTCCTAGAACAGTTTCCTCCATAAATTTGTGTCTTACTGGCCAGCATTGTGTCATATTGTTACTACTAGCGTAGGTGACTGGGTGAGTATCTACAGTTCTCCCTCTACTGTAAAGATAAGTAATAATGAAGGGGGTTGTAAGCAGGTGTTGAGTAATCCAATGTATAGTGTCTGCCAAAGTCTTCCCTTCTTCAACATTCATGGGTACTCGTAGAATACACCTCACCCCACCACCAAAGGAGACAACCACAGTCTCGTTCAGTTGTGGCATCAAGCTTGAAGTCCACAAATTACAGAAAAGGGGTCCCAATCCAGACCCCAAGAGAGGGTTCTTGAATCTCACGCAAGAAAGAATTCAGGGTGAGTCCATAGAGTAAAGTGAAAGCAAGTTGATTAGGAAAGTAAAGGAATAAAACAACAGCTACTCCATAGTGCAGCCCCAAGGGTTTCTTGGTTGATACAGGTTAACTTGGACTTTCTTTTCCATGTGGCTGGTCTTTGCCTATGACTGATGGTTCTTCCTGTTTTTTCCCATGACTGATGATTTTCATTCATGTTTAACAGCAAAAGCCTGGGTGATTCGTATAGCTCTCTTCTGCCATTGTATAAGTAGATCTATATTCCAACAGGCTCTTCCTTGAGGGAATTCTGTCTGTTCAACTGAATAAAGCATGACAGTTTTGCTTTAGACTGCTTTAGAATAAATGAAGGGCCAGCCTCTGTTAGGCTGTAGGTCTACCACAGGAACTAGCACACAGCTAGGACCTTAACTTTTCCTTAGGGTTCATTTTTGTTTTAGAAAACAGTGCTTTGTTTTTGCTGATTGTTTGGATAGTGGGTTGGTTGTTGGTGGGTTGGTTGGTTTCTTGGTTGTTTGCTAGGTTAGTTGGTTCATGAGTTGGTTGGTTGGTGGGTTGGTTGTTGGTGGGTGGGTTGGTTGTTGGTGGGTTGGTTGGTTGCTTGGTTAGGGATTGATGGGTTAGTTGGTTGCTTGGTGCATTGGTTGCTTGGTTAGTTGGTTCATGAGTTGGTTGGTTGGTTGGTGGGCTAGTTGGTTGGTTGGTGGGTTGGTTGGTTGCTTGGTTAGGGATTGGTGAGTTGGTTGTTTGGTGCATTGGTTGCTTGGTTAGTCGGTTCATGAGTTGGTTGGTTGGTTGGTTGGTTGGTGGGCTAGTTGGTTGGTTCGTGGGTTGGTTGTTGGTGGGTTGGTTGGTTTCTTGGTTAGGGATTGGTGGGTTAGTTGGTTGCTTGGTGCATTGGTTGCTTGGTTAGTTGGTTCATGAGTTGGTTGCTTGGTTGGTGGGCTAGTTGGTTATTGGTTGGTGGGTTGGTTGGTTGGTGGGTTGGTTGTTGGTGGGTTGGTTGTTGGTGGGTTCGTTGTTGGTGGGTTGGTTGTTGGTCAATTGGTTGTTGGTGGGTTGGTTGGTTGCTTGCTTGGTTAGGGATTGGTAAGTTAGTTGGTTGCTTAGTGCATTGGTTGCTTGGTTCGTTGGTTCATGAGGTGGTTGGTTGCTTGGTTTGTGGGCTGGTTGTTTGGTGGGTTGGTAGATTGATTGGTTGGTGGGTTGCCTGCTTGCTTGGTTTACAGAAAAGTCTTAGGCATTTTGCCATTCTGTATGCAGAGCTGTGAGAAAGAGCTGTACTTTGTACCCTGCATGAAACATGCCCAATGGGAAAACCAGTTCATAGTCACTTTCTTGATTCCATAAACACCCACATATATTCATCGTAAGTAAAGATTTAACAAAACTCCTATGAGAATTGCACCCACCTATGTAGTTGTTCCATAAGTTCTGTAATTAGTGCCCCTTACTCCTGTCTTATCCTGTGATTTGATGTAGAACCTGAAGTCCTTGCCTCTCACTTGCTCTGCTACCTCCCATAGCATGTTCTGAGCTTCTGTCCTTCAACACATTTCTATTCTCTGTGTATCTCCCAGAAATTTATTAAACTCACTAAATTTTCTTATCTATTGGCTACCCAACTCTCCTTGCCTTTCTCCTGGCCTTCTCACTGTGGGTTAGCAACTTCTATCCTTTTTTGTCCCCAGTGGTTTTGGTGACTCAAAAGACAAACATGTTCTCAACCTGCTGTCTTCTAACCAAAGCACATATTTTAGAGTATGTCGTGTTACACTCCTGCAGAGCATTCCTGAAAGAATGCATCACACACTAATAATGATATCAATGTCAAAGTCAGTTTTCAAAAGCTCCAAAAGTTTGAGTGCATCATTTTTTTTTCTAGTTTGCAGGGAGTTTGATGCCATCTGTCTTTATATCATGGCCACAGGCAGGACTTGGAAAAAGTTTTACCACTAAAGCTTCTATGAACCCAAGAAAAGAAACGCTGGCTATGTACAATGATGACTGTGATCTTTTAAATTTATCCCAAATAGCGAACCTATCAGTCATAGTAAGTATTTCATTACTTTTTAATCCAGTTACATAGTTTTAATGCCTAACTGTAAAATAATACATGACTCTGTAGAGGAAAAATGAAGTTGAAGTAGTCTATGGAATTTATAAATCCAGCCCTTGTGATTGGAATAGAGTTTGACAAATGAGTCTCCTGGAAACTCTGTCTTTCATTAGCAATGTTACTACGGCAACATGAACAGCAGGCCTGATTTTAGGAGAAACTAATCTCTAAATTTGAATTCCCATAATACTCAGATGGAGATAGGAGAGAGAAGAGATTTTCTGAATAATTATTTTTAAGATTCCAGAACTATCATCTGTGTATTGTCCCAGCTTCCAACCTCCATTTCACATATTTAAGTAGGACAGAGTCTGAGGGCTTCACACAAATCCTGGTGCATCACGGAATGCCACAGACTATGTGGCAAAACTCCACAGGACACTTGAGCAGAGAAACAAAGCGTGATACCTTGAATTGTGGGTGGATCGTTTAACCTCCTGCTCTAATGAAGTACCTAGCAGCAGGAGAGGATAGTGAAGCCTCAGAGGGCAACTAGCCTCCTTTCTCATACTAAACACTGTGCAATGAGCCTCAGAGTCATTCCTCCTGCCCTGGGGAGCCAGGCCCTCAGGTGTGGACTTACAGTCCCTCTTTGCTTGCAATGAAAGGCCAGAATTAGCTGTTGTCCTTTCTGGCAGAAGCTGCCAGCTTTTCTGGTCACACCACCTCTACTGTCCACGACCTTTCCTCAAGGCACTGACCTTAGTGGCTGCCTTTTCTACAGAAATCAAGCATTTCCAATCACTGCTATACTTTGTACCCTGCATGAAACATGCCTGGTGCAGAACCCAGTTCATGGCCACTTTTTTGATTCCAAAAACGCCCACAATGTATTCATGGTAAGTAGAATTTTAACAAAACTCCTGTGAGAATTGCATAGATGGCAATACTAAGTAAAGTTTTCTTTTAACGCATCCCTTAAAATGTTTCCAGTGTGGACATATTTTAAAGCTCTCCAGGTGAGAGAACAACTACGTATTTGCAAGGTGGTGTTGGGCACTTATTTCCCTACAGTCACTTGATGGCACGTATTTATCTCATTACTCTTAAATGGATAATGAGATGTATCTAAAAGAGAAAAGACTGCATGGGAGGAAATTCTGCATGAGATTGCCACAAAGCAATCTGGGCAGAAAATCACAGGCTATTAGTGAAATGCTAAACTGGTAAATAAGTACCTGAACACCACATTTGCTGTGTAACAGAGAGTGGCACTGAACGTTTAAGCTCTAATCAATCTAAAAAAGAACACCCAAACTATTCAAAACAAGGCTAGAGACCCATTTGAGCTGGCAGAGGGTTTGCTTTCAGTGAGTTGGAGTATTTTCTGCTCAGGCTTACATTTCTTGTCTTTTTGCTGATGTTCATTGTGAGTCCATTTTCGCAGAGACTAATACTTAAATAGTGAATCTGTGTGTGTGTGTTTTCTGCAAAGGGAAGAAACAGCCAGTTGTAGTTCACGACCCAGCTTACACATGGTCAAGGCAGCAATAGCACATTTCTGGAAGGGCTCTGCCAACTATTGCTTTGGTTGCCTTTTCACACCCGTGACTCAAACTGTTCAGTCAGCTAAAATGGATAACAAGTGACCTGGTGCAAATTACGGGAATTGGCAAGGCAAGCTTCAGAAAGCACTCGGCCAAATGCCTGCGCAGTTCTATTAGACAACCCACAAATTCTTCTGGGAACGGGCCAGAGACCCCTTTGACAACGAGCATTTCTGATTCAGGGCATCTTGAAGCCCATCTTCAAGTGAAGTGAGCGCATTACTTGAGAAGTGAGTCATTTCCAGGGCTGAGGAGTAGCTATGCTTTTAATTTATCAGTCACGATGAGCTTCAGTCATGATGAGTAATAATCCTATAGAAAATACCAGTTCTTCACTAGAATGTCCAACCTGAAGCAGAGTGAGGGGTTGGTGGGCTTCCTCCTAGGACTCAGGAACACCAGATTTTAAAGGGCAAATAAGGATGCCGACAGACATGCTAATACAGACATGCTTTTACAGACATGCTCATACAGACAAGCTTTTACAGTCATGCTAATACAGACTAGCTTTTATAGTCACGTTAATACAGACAGGCTTTTACAGTCATGCTAATACAAAAGAACAGTGAGACTTGGTACCTAGTTATTGAGTTCATTGACCTTGTTTTCTCCAGCAAGCACACAAAAATGTAACTCACAAATATGTTCTTGATTTACAAGACTGAGGAAAATTGAGTGCTCTTTGACTGCCTTTCAACTCCCATAATTAAATTTCTGAGTGTGTTGATGCTCACAGGAAAGGAAGGAAGGGAACGGAAGTTTTCTGAACAATTAGCAACATCCAATCATGTGTCCAGGGCTTCACATAGTTTATCACATTTAATTCATACACCACCCTAGGCAATAGTTGCCATTATTCTTCAATTTTATGGACAAATTTAGCTCTCTAAGGTCACAACATTAGGAAGTTTTGTATAAACTTTCTGATTTCAAAGACCATGCTTCTCCCATGGTCTTTTACCTTGAACCAACTCAAAAGTATTATCTAAAAATAAAGTGATAATTTTTCCTCTTAAGCTACGTGAAACATGAAAACATTATTGGTTGTGCTCTTGTAGATTACATTATATTACGTTAAGCCATGAAAGATCAAAGAAACTCATTGTCTTATTCTTTGTTTTATTTTTTGTGGGTACAGCTTGCTTCGTTGTTTTAGAGACTGAATTCAGGATTAATGCTCAGTCTACTTCCAAGGTAACCCAAAATAATTGACAAACTAAAGCCACATATTACATTTACATCATAAATAGAACTGAGTTGGTCAAAAAAAACTAATTGATTCAGTCATTCAACAACTGTGCATTAACTAACCACTTCCTGAGAGTCATCTTACCAGGACCAAGATTAACCTATTACTATACCTAAGTATGGAGTAATATCCTTCTAATAAGGGGGAAAGGGGAATATGATATATTACAAAATGTACATATTCTAATAAAACTATATTAGAGGCCGGGCACAGTGGTTCATGTCTGTAATCCCAGCACTTTGGTAGGCCAAAGCAGGCAGATCGCTTGAGCTCAGGAGTTCAAGACCAGCGTAGGCAACATGGAAAAACACGGTCTCTACCAAAAATACAAAAACAATTAACCCAGCCTGGTGGCACGCACCTGTAGTTCCTGCTACTCAGGGGGCTGAGATGGGAGGATCACTTGAGCCTGGGAAGTCGAGGTTGCAGTGAAATGTGATCATGCCACTGCACTCTAGCCTGGGTGACACAGTGAGACAATGTTTCAAAAAAAAAAATCAGTAAGTTTCACATAGGAAATAAATGATTCCCAGAATAAAAATCAAGCAAATTAGTCATATGGATCTTTGTAGAAGGGGCATTGAGTAACCCAGTAGATAAAACCAAAACTGCCATTTTGAAAAGAATAAGACATGCTATCCAAATAGACAGTTCTTACATCGATCCTCCATCCACTTATGCTTTATAGGAATTAAACTCTTGGTCATCAAACAACATGGATCAATAACTGGCACAGAGAAGCATTTCTGAACCATCAGACAACAGTACAAGTTTTCAGTCCCTACATTACAAGGGAAAAGGATCTTTACCCCACCAACGTGTTTTTTCAAAAGTGAATTCAATAAACGATGATACCAATCATCTATTTTTTTTAATGCTATGGTATGCTGTCAAAAGCCAGATATAGCTTACAACTAAAATATTCAACGTAAAGCACATGCATTAGGGATTGTTTAGATTTTGTTTCATGGGGTTTAGGTGACAATCTAAGACACAGAAAAAGGAAAAAAAATGCCACAGATATTTATAAAGAGTACCATTCATTTCTTTGCAGTAGAAATGATCCTTCCAACCTCCAACAAGCCCCTACCTACTTTTTCCTAATTTGGAATTGAGAAGGGATAGAATGTAGTGAACAACTCTTCCAAAAAGTGCAGGAAAATACTCTAACACAAATGTAATATCATGGTAAGATGAGGTCTGTGGGCATACCTGGAAAAGTCTGTTTCCTGATTCTTTTCTACATGACTACTTTTCTCAGACCTCTTCCTACTTGACATTCTGCAAGCATTTGGCATTTTTGTCAACCTCGCTCTTTTTTGGCCTCTGTCCTCATTGCTTTTAAGATGCGAGTGTTCTAGCGATTATCTACTGCTCTTTCGGACCACGCCTCTCACTCTTATCCTGGCTTCTCTCAACAATATACCTGGACTGTTACGCCCCAGTGCCCCCGCCTAAAATAACGTCATCTGACCCTCTGCTCTGCTCAATCTAAACTCTTTTGAGGAAAACTTATTCATTCCTATTGTTTCCATTGTCACCTCAATTTCTCTATGAAAATGCTCTTTCACAGAGCTGCAGCTCGAACTGTGTCATCTGAGCTTCTGGCATCTGAAACGCAACATGGCAGAAACAAAACACTCCCTGGCACAGCGCCTCATGCCGCATGTCATAGAACAGGTAGCATCGTCACCCTTCTCCTAGATCGGCAGATACATTATGTATGCGTTGTTGCTTTTGCTTCAACAGTTTCTAGAAAGGTTTTAACCCCTTCTGGCCATGGACCTCTTTGAGAATGCAATATAGCCATGTGTCTGGCCAGACATGGTGGCTCATGCCTGTAATCTCAGCACTTGGGGAACGCAGAGGCAGACGGATCAGGAGGTCAGGAGCTCGAGATCAGCCTGACCAACATGGTGAAACCCTGTCTCTACTAAAAATCCAAAAATTAGCCAGGCATGGTGGCTTGTGCCTGAAGTCCCAGCTACTTGGGAGGCTGAGGCAGGAGAACAGTTTGAATCCAAGAGGTGGAGATTGCAGTGAACTGAGATCGCACTGCTGCACTCCAGCCTAGTGGCAGAGCAAGACTCCACCAAGAAAAAAACAAAGGGAGGAAGGAAAAAAGGAGAAAAGAAAGAAAAAAGGAAGAAAGAGAAAGAAGATGGTTCTTTTGTTCTAGGTGAAACGCTTCAAAGCAAATACCCTTAACCCCCTTCTGTCAGCTTGAATTCTTTCCTGGCATTAAGTGAAAAGCTATTACATGAAAAATATTTCCATTAATTGTAATTAATTCTGTCCTCACCTGAAATTCTCAATTTTCTCAGAGAGGTAAACATGGAGAGATTATGCCACTGCACTCTAGCCTGGGTGACAGAGCCAGACTCCATGGCAAAAAAAAAAAGAAAAAGCCATGTGTCCTTGTGGTGATCATGAACGTGAGACACTCGGCTCTCCTGGCCGCTGTGCTTACACACAGAGCTGCTACATTGGCACCTGGCCTCTGCTTCCGACAGCCCGTTCCCTATTACTAAACACAGCAGGAATACTAAGCACAGCCATTCCTGGAAGAGTAGAGGCTCCTCTGATGGGTAATTTGGCTGGAGGATTCCCCCCTAAACTTCCTTCCTTCCCTCTCTGAGAGCTCTCTCAGCCTCTCACAGCATCCTCTTTGTTTCCTCCCACAAGCATTTCTCCTATGAAATTTCTTGACTGTTTAATCCCATCTTGGCATCTGTTTGCTGGGGGATACTAACTAGCAGAAACCTCTCCCCAGTTAAATTCATATGTGACTCCCACAAAATCTGATACATAACCTCTGAGGTTTGTGCAGCCCCTCAGTCTACCCATGGACCTTGTTGGGATCACTCAACCAATGCGTAAATACCCCCCTGGGGGTGGGCACAGTGGCTCATGCCTGTAATCCCACTACTTTGGGAGGACAAGATCACCTAAGGTCAGGAGTTCGAGTCCAGCCTGACCAACATGGAGAAACCCCATCTCTACTAAATATACAAAATTAGCTGGCCATGGTGGCACGTGCCTATAGTCCCAGCTACTCAGGAGGCTGAGGCACAGGAATCACTTGAACCTGGGAGGTGGAGGTTGCAGTGAGCCGAGATTGCGCCATTGCACTCCAGCCTGGGCGAAAGAGCAAAACTCCATCTCAAAAAAGAAAAAAGAAAGAAAGCCTTGTTCTAGAATCTGCCCTTTTTTTTCCACCCCTACCACCTCTCCCCTATATTTCCAGGTCAGGCTTTCACTTGGTACTTCGCATCATCTTAGAATTTAACTTTCACCTCCAAAATGTCTCCTTTCCAATCTATTCTTCATGATCCTTCCAGACTTTTTTTCTAAAGAGAAACAAAATCTATTTTCATCACACTCCTGTTCACAAACCACCAACTACTTGTCATTACTTACAGGACCACCCCCAGACAAGGTTGTGTCTGCTTTACCCACCTTCTCCTTTCCCCACCATCAGCCCTCTGCAGCCACAAGGAGATTCTTCTCATCCATCAGGTAGCTCCCATGCCCTAAAATGGACTTTCCCACAGTTGTGCCAGTTAAAAATTCGTCTCTTTCTCTTTCTCTTTCTCTTAGACCCCGTGTGAACACTACCTCCTCCCTGAAGTCTATTTTCTACCTTTCGCTCAATGCGCATCACAAATGGTTCTGTGAGAAGCTGTCTTCCCCAGTACCCTCTAGATTCCACAGACTATGTAGTCATCATTTCTTCCCACATGGAGCAGTGCCTTTCCCAGAGCAAGTGCTCAGTAAGTATTCATTGGCCTAACCTCCGCTCAAATGCATAGAGAATAAACTCAAGGTTCATCACACAGGTGTATAAGACTTTCCATATCCTGTTCCACATAGCACCCTCCCAACCCATGGCAAGGCTGCCCTCAAGAATCCTCACACGAGGATTTTTGTGCTGGCAAATTGACCACCATCCAGTGTCTGATACTCAGAAACCAAAAATGGATCCTTCCCATTAGCCAAACTCATTGGTATGATGTAGAAAACCAGAAATACAGTTTACCATGTCACACTAAGCAATTCCTGTTGAGAATAGCATACTTGAAATGTCTCTGATCAGCACTTTTCTCTCCATAGGCAATTCTAGAAGGAAAGCTAAGTTACAATCAAAAGAATGCATGATGAGTATAAAAAGACAAGAATTGGATTAACGGAGCATTTAACAATATGTATTCACTCCTTTGTTCATCTAGAGCATCGACGCAGGCTCTGTGATGCCGCCTCTCCTGATGCCATCCTCTTCTTCCCAATTAAACCAAAAAATTAGAAATCATTTGGTTAAAACTCCCTCTTTGAGAATATTAGGACAAGTACATAATGCATGTGGGGCTTAAACCCTAGATGATGGGTTGACAGGTGCAGCAAACCACCATGGCACATGTATACCTATGTAACAAACCTGCACGTTCAGCACATGTAGCCCAGATCTTAAAAAAATAAAAATTTTAAAAACTCTCTTCCCTGACAGAGTTGGATGGGGATAGCCAAATGTTATTTGCTATTCAGAGAAAGACTGAATAATCCTTTTTTTCTCTCTTTTTTTGCTATGTGTTAATTTTATAGATTGTATCTTGTTACAGTGCAATCCCCTGGGCCAGGGAACAGTGTGGATTTGATGGTGGCCTTGTGTATCTGTGCTCTGACAGATTATACACTGGCAGGCTTCTTTCTTCCAGTCCTTGGGGGAGTTATCACTGTGGCCTCCTTGCTACCCTCCAAGTATCTTCTGCTTGTCCACTTCATGCAGTTTGCATCCCAGCCAGCCTGCCAGGTTTATCCTGAAAACACATCGCGCTTGACTCGGCCACACCTCACTTGACTCTGTCGTAGTATCTTCTTACCTGGACCCCTCTTCCCTCCCCCTCTAGCTCTCCAAAGCCTGCCTCATATTTCAAGAATCAGGTCACACTGCAGTTCCTTCATGCTGCTCCCTCTAATTATTCTGTTCCATTTGCAAATCCTCCTTTCGTAGAAGGTCCACACATACTGAATGCCATGTATTGGTCATTTTACCCTGTGCTGCCAGAGCTTTTATGTAACCCTCTATTGAGTGAATATAATGCACCATCAGCTAAATCATAAACTCTTTAAAAGCATGGATATTGCCTTATTAAAATCACCATTCAGAGAGCCATCATGCACTTGCAGAGTTAGAGAATGCCTTTCCCAGTATCCCCTTGCTGGAGCCTTCTGCCATCATGATGCTGTTCCTCCCAGAAGATTCCTCCTGGCTAAGCCCCACTCCAACCCTGTCATCCTTCTCTCTCACTATGGGCCCTTCTGCCAAAGTCCAGGCTTAAACTTTGCTGACCCCACCCCTTGCCTTCTGTCCCCAGCCTCTATCTTGCCCCCACCCTTTACTCTTTCTTTTACCTTGGAAGCAATCTATTTCCTGCCCCAGCTAGCTCTGTGGAGCACGCTAAACTCCAGCCTGGGAACTGGAACCCCAGGCTCCTCATCTTCCACCCCACCTGTGCCTCTACCCCCCAAAAAAACTGCATTCTTGCTTAATGTGCTGCCTTTGAGGTAACTATTCCCCACCCACCTTCCCTAACCCTAGCTGAGAGGAATCACCACTGGAGAACCCAGAAGCGTAACAATTGCCCCTTCCAAGTAGCAAGAAGTTACTTAGTCTTCTAATCAGGACAAGATTTCCGACTCTGTTGCCTCTGCAGAGGTGGATTTGTGGATCCTGGATTCTGGCAGTCCTGTGATCAGCACCTTGGCTAGCACCACAGGTCTCAGGCTTAGTGCCGAACAGCAGGGATTCGCCAAGGCCATGGGGTTCCGGCCAGAAGTGCATCACAGATACTCTCCAGGAACAGGTACCCGGCCAAGCAGGTCTAGGAGAGGCCCAGGGCGGCCCTGATTCTCACATGTTCACCCACTGGCAGGAGCTGACAACTGTACATGACTAGCTCTCAAAGGCCCAGCTGCCTCCTGCCTCCTCCTGCTTTTGTTGAGTCTGGTAGCTGCAAGCAAGAGTACAAACAAGCAGAAGACAGGAAGACAGGTGAACTCACAGGAGCCGGAGGCAGAGGGGAAAGTAGAGGCTCTGCAGACCCCATCATGGAGGACAAGAAACCAAATGGGAGCTTGTCAACTTCATCCTTGCCCAGGACACCCTCTCAACCAAGTGTACTCTCTAAACAGCCAGACACAGTGGCTCACGCCTGTCATCCCAGCATTTTGGGAGGCTGAGGCAGGTGGATCGCAAGATCAGGAGTTCAAGACTAGCCTGGTCAACATGGTGAAACCCTGTCTCTACTAAAAATACAAAAATTAGCCAGGCATGATGGCACATGTCTATAGTCCCAGCTACTTGGGAAGCTGAGGCAGAGGTTGCAGGGAGCCAAGATCACACCACTGCACTCCAGCCTGGGTGACAGAGCAAGACTTCATCTCAAAAAAAAAAAAAAAAACACCTCTAAACAGCTCTGAAACTATTGGTTCAGTAGTGGCTGAACCAATGGGAAATCAAAAGGAAATGACACTTATTTATTGTGCAGCCATGGGCCAGTCCCTCAGATGTAATTATTGCACTTCCAGGCTTTTTGCTTAGGGAAAGAAACAGAAATTTAAAGAGACTTCTGAGACAACAGCCAGCGAAGAAGCTCACTGCCTTTTGCAGGCATTCTTCTCCCATGGGAAAAGAGCTGCTCTGATTACCTGTATGAGTTCTAGCTGGCCAGGCGGGGCCCTGGCTGAGATCCGAGTTGGGGACTGATCCTCTACCCTCTTCTCTCCACAAGTCAGTGAGCTCTGAGGGGAACTTGACACCCACCAAACATGAGGCTTTAGGACTGAGGAAGTTGGCAGACAATGGGGTCCCAGTGATGATGCCCCTCAGCTGGGGCACAGATATTCTCAAGCACACCTTTGTCAATGGCATGGATGGTTTTTAAATGGTCTGTCCATTTTTTCATTTAAAAAAAGACACAGTATTAAAAACTTGCCTGGAGTCAAACAGCCAGTAAGAGGCAAAGCCAGGTCTTGAGCTTGGTTTGTCAGGCACATACCCACCCCACATTATCTCGTAAAGGTCAAAGATATTTTTTCTTTTTATTGCCTCAAATCTATTTTAATATAAATCTTTCAGACACGGAGCATCATTCAGTGAAAACACTAAACACGTTGATGCCCCTCGTTCCTACTCCCTACCCACTGAACACAAACAGCAGTTTCCTTCCAGCAGCAGCTGTTTGGGTGTAATCCCAATTTAACTCACTAAGCTTCAAAAATGCACCCCTCTGTCCTGCAGGTCTTGATGGCACGTGAAGATGAAGAGATGGAGGACCTCGTCAGCCTGCACTGCTTCCTTTTTTGTTTTTGGTTTTTGGAGATGGAATCTCACTCTGTCACCCAGACTAGAGTAGAGTAGCATGATCTCGACTCACTCCTGAGTTCAAGTGATTCTCATGCCTCAGCCTCCTGAGTAGCTGGGACTAGAGGCATGCACCAGCAAGCCCAGCTAATTTTTGCATTTTTAATAGGGACAGGGTGTTGCCATGTTGGCCCAGCTGGTCTGGAACTCCTGACCTCAGGTGATCCACCCGCCTCAACCCCCCAAAGTGCTGGGATTACAGGCACCCAGCCTTGCACTGCTTTCTTCATACTGACTTGGTTACTGTCTGATGTTCCCAAATGCACACACCCGGGCATGTATATTTACACAGCTGGTTTCCACCCAGCACCCTCATAGTGCTGCCAACTTCTGTGCCCATGTTTCACTTGTGTAAGCACCTTCTTGCATGAACACATCTCTCCAAGAGTGGTGACTTTCCTGAGTTTTGTTGATTGTTGCCTGGGAAGTTCCTTCCTGTTGGAATCTCTGCTACCAGTGGTTTCTTCACAGCCCCATGTGCACACTACATTGTGCGTCTGTGATCCAAACGTTGTTGCAGGCCACGTGCTTACTTTCTGTTATACCCTATTTCTATAGGAATATAGGGAGTTACAATCAAAGCCACCTTTTTCTTTCTTTTTTCTCTTCATTATCCTCTTATTTTTGATATGCCTTTGGTGCAAATCTGTTTTTCTTCAGATGGTAAAATTTGCTTCTTGCTAAACCTTTATTTACAGATGGAGTTTCATTCTTGTTGCCTGGACTGTGGTGCGATGACACAATCCAGGCTCACTGAAACCTCCTCTTCCTGGTTCAAGGGAGTCTCCTGCCTCAGCCCCCCAGGTAGCTGGGATTACAAGTGAGTGCCACCATGCCCAGCTAATTTTTTGTATTTTTTTTAGTAGAGATGGTGTTTCTCCATGTTGGCCAGGCTGGTTTTGAACTCCTGACCTCAGGTGATCCACCCACCTCAGCCTCCCAAAGTGCTGGGATTACAGGTGTGAGCCACCACACCTGGCCTGAAACATTATTTAATCTTGAGCTTACAAATAAAGTTTATGATCAATTTCAACATGTACCATGCATGTCCTAGAAAACAGCATTTAGCCAGGCTTTGATTCAGAGTTGTTATCATGAATACACACCATTTGATTCTTTTATAAAATATAGTTCTAGGTCTAGAATTCTTTTTATTGTTATAATTCTGGACTTAACATGGCACTGGCTCCAGCTACATCTCTAGCTATTCTGAGACATTCCTTTCTTCTTTCTGTCTTAGCACACTGCTTCCCATCTGAAGAGCAGGAGAAATCAGAATCACACCTTTGTAGAAGAGCCTGGATCGAGAAGTTAGTGAGTCTGAGAGAGAAACTAAGGAATTACATACCTGGCTTGATTTGGTGCAGGGTTCTTTTTTTTATTAATTTATTATACTTTAAGTTCTGAAGTACATGTGCAGAATGTGAAGGTTTATTACACAAGTATACACATGCCATGGTGGTTTGCTGCATCCATCACCCCGTCATCTACATTAGATATTTCCTCTAATGCTATCCCTCCCCAACCGCCCCCTACCTTCTGCTATCCCTCCCTTAGCCCCCCACCCCCTGACAGGCCCCAATGTGTGATGTTCCCCTCCCTGTGTCCATGTGTTCTCATTGTTCAACTCCCACTTATGAGTGAGAACATGCTGTGTTTGGTTTTCTGTTCTTGTGTCAGTTTGCCAAGAATGATGATTTCCACCTTCATCCATGTCCCTGCAAAGGACATGAACTCATCCTTTTGGGGCAGGGTTTCTTAAGTGAAGCACTTTAAAACTCACTTCTTTGGCAGGGCTGTATTTTGGAGAGTTGAAGGTGTAAAGCCAATAAGTGAGAGTTTCCCCTCTTTAGGTAATCCCACGGCATCCCAAAGGAACAGAGAAGACCTTTTGTTTATTAACTGACTCAGATTCCTAAAAACCACCATCTACTTGATGCCTTCCCTTGGAAAGACCTCGCCTTTCTAGTTATGCTAGTGGTATTTTGGCTGAGCAAAAAATCTGTAAACAAAAAGGACAGAGATATAATATACAACCATTACAACTTTACTCCTGAAACTGTATTTCAGTCAGCAGAGTGTAAGTGACTTATCTCTGAAACCCAGATACGTCTGCTAATGCAGCATTCCAATTCATCTGGGTAATGCTGGACCTAGGAGATGTTCCTTTACATTTCTTTTGTCTCATTCATTTCTTGTTTCTTGATTTTCTTTTACTGGTCCTGTCTGCAAATACCTCGTATTCGAAATAGAGGCGAAGATTCCATTCAGAGTCCTCTTCCCGACACTGTAGCTTCCACTCTAAAATATATGACTAGAGTTTAATAATCCTCACAGCTAGCGACTTATGGCCGAAATCCCTCCAAATTACATTCAACAGCAAGTAAACCCTTCTGATTCAGAGGCCCCTCCAGTTAATTAATTATAGGACCCAACTAAAATCATTTTTGGCAGATGTTGTACAAAATGTAATTGGTACATATCCAATTACATAAAACAGGTACATTTATTTAGAAACTAAAATAAGGACATCTTTCAATTAATGCTCCTGGCAGCATCAAACTGCTTTGATCTAAACTATGTTATCTTTGGGAACATTACCCAGGTTTTATGTGGTCATTGAGGAGAACTAGTAACAACCACTCGAACGGTTTACAGGCCCAAAGCTGCTTCTCATACTCTACAGAGTAACATTTTCAGGGCTTCATTAATCATTTTTTTAAGCACTGGAAAAGCCCCAAAACTATTTCCCAAAAACAATTCTAGCTTTCAACGTCTTGTCTCCATGAAGTGGTTAAACAGCTATCAATCCACGTAGACGCCATACTTTGCCTTCTCACATTTCATTAAAACGTATCAAATTTTCATGCTTTTTTAATTTCCAAAGGATGTAGTTCCATCTTCAACAGACATGCTGTCTCTCTAAAATATAAAACAGTGTCTGAAAACATAGCCAAACTATCAACTGGCCAATTCTTATCAAAACCACAGGTTAAGAAAAATGTCAATGGACAATTATTTAAAATATATAAGGTAGGTTGAGTGTGGTGGCTCATGCCTGTAATCCCAGCACTTTAGAAGCCTAGCAGTTCAAGACCAGCCTAGGAAACAAAGTGAAACCCTGTCTCTGTTTTAAAAAATGAACCAGTGCCAATGCCATATAAAGTATACCCCTTGATCAGACTTGACATCAACACAGTTCAGAACTGAACCAAGTGATCTTGAGCTCTGCAGAATTCCCTTCTCTGAGCTGTATTCTAGGTGCTAAGGCTGTGGCATTGATCAAGAGATACCGGAAGAAAAGCCTTATGATACTAAATGCTACGATTATTATAGGAATATTGCTTGACAACATTGCCTTCTCGGTCACTCAGTGCCTCCTTTACGACCCTACTGTGAAATGAACTTTGGAATCCATGCTAACATAATCTATAGCCACCCAGAGAGACATAAGGCTTGTTAAAATCACAGGTGTCATTTACTCTGGGTTGCAATAATGGGTAGATTCTTCCAATCCAGGTATCAATATGATGGTGCCTGGAGAAGCTCCTTAACTCAAGACTTTATGGATCTATTAAAAAGACCAGTGGGGACTGTATACTTTATACGATATAGTAAACTGGAACCTCACTTAGTTATGATGACTTGTAATTCTGGACAGCAGAGTGGTGGTATCAGTTACCAGACTTGAATGAAAGGCTGGTTGGGGCTGCATTTTCTTCTTCCTCTTGCTTTGTTTCACTCGCGCTGAAGGGTGTCTTCCTTCCACACCATTCTTGCTCCACCATATTTAAGCTGGAATTTTCTTTCTGGTTTCAGATCACTTTCCCTGAGACTCTGTTTGCTTTTGGTCCAATTTACTTCCCTCGCAGCCTTTTGCAATCGTTGGCCAGTAGGCATCTCTGCACATCCCTCTGCTAAGTTCATTTACAAGCCCAGGAATAGCAAACCGTCCCCTTCTTCCCTTGCTGTCCCCAGTCCACGGCCTCCATTAAGGATTGTTCTGTGTGGGCAACACTGAGATAATGGGAAGATTTCATTCCGCTTCCTTTGCCTTGAAAGTAATGTTCTGCTGATTCACACGTTGGACAGAATGTGGGGGCACTAAGGCAGTCCCCGGCCAACTCTCTGGTGCACAGCCTCCCTGGCTACTTCAGTTCAGGAAGGCCCTAGCTGAGCAATTGTACTCAGTGTGGTGGGAGAGAAGTGAGGGCTTTGGTGCCTTCAGACTTGGCTCTGAATCCTGGCCTTGCCTGATACTGCTGTGTGATCTCAAGCAGGCTAGGGAACCTCTCTGAGCCTTGGTTTCTTCATCTACAAAGAGTACTTACCTTGGCAAGGGTGTCGTAAGGATCGCAAATTACTGCTTCTCTTGAACAAAGGAGAGGGGAGAAGATAAAGTTAGCAGTGGAGGGAGAAATGGAGGGGAGGCAGGGAAGATAGCGATGTATGCATTTGTTTTCAATAAGAATGGAAAACCACATCTCCCCATTTTCCCTTTGACGCTTGGGAAACTTACAGATAAATCTGATATCCAAATTGAACAGTAAAGTAGACAAAGTCTTCTGACCTGTCATTTTAAATGTTTATTTCTCCTGGATCTTTTGTTCCTACTTTCACCTATTCCTGGGTGCTCATTTTTAAATCATGCTTTTATGTTTAATTATTTTGTGTGGCTTTTTTATGTGAGTTTTGAGCTTTGCCTGGGGCTTGAAGAATGCCTGGAATCTTTTCTGGGATGAGATGTGGTATATATAAATATGTACATTTGGAGGTGTTGCTGTGA
Source organism: Alouatta palliata (assembly GCA_004027835.1). NCBI lineage: Eukaryota > Metazoa > Chordata > Mammalia > Primates > Atelidae > Alouatta > Alouatta palliata. The sequence goes on along the minus strand of PVKV010020044.1, from coordinate 7,780 downwards.
ACATTTTTGTGGCACTATATAATAATCTAATCTATAAAGCAAGCTCATACCCGGTCTTTCGTAATCCTCCTAACGACCCTATGAGCTAGATGTATGAACTCCAGGGCTGAGACGAGGCAACGCAGCCTCTGCAAGTCGCTTTCCTCTGATCACTTAACCTCTCCCGAGGGTCAGAATCTGACGTGCAGTCCAAGTCTTTTGAATCCCAACCCAGAGCTTTTTCTTCCGCCACTGAACTGACTCTCTGCGGTCATAAGCCATTCAGGTTTGCTACTGGGCCTAATAAATAACACTGATGACAATACCACATGAGTATCACGTACCCGCTACGTGGCGGGCATTTGACGTGCACTATCGTATTTGGTGCCCCCCACAAGCCAGTGGCTTATCTGTATTATCCTCCTTTACAAACCATCAGCCATGCAAAAGCAGGCTCCCCAAGGTCACACACCCAGAAGGGGAGGACTGGGGACTTGAACCCAGGTTAGCTCAACTCCAGAGGCGTTGCTCTTACTCACTACTTCCGAGGGCATCCGTTCTGTCACTGAGTGACACTTCCTGGGGGTAGTGTTCAAAGAACGCTGGGCCTGCGTGATGTCACCGTGCGGCTGTGATAGAAGCAGACAGCAGCAGCAGGCTGTCCCCACTTCCCTGACCTCTCCTCAGTGGGCAGCAGGATCACCTTTGCCACTAACCTGCTGCGGCTCATTAAAGCCTTAGGCCTCTGTGATCTCCTTTAGATCTGTGTGAAAGGGTCACAATCTCAAGCTTTATGTCCTTATTCAAGCCTTTCTTTGCTGCCTGTTTTAAGATCTTGACATATATGGTAATAACAAAATGCGCCTACGAGGTACTGGCCCTTAGAAGCATCCTGGGACTGGTTTTGGAAGTCTAATTATTACCTTGAAGTCTATTCTTTTTATCTTTTGGATTTATTCAGCTTTTAGAGTATTTTACCTTAAGATATGCTTTTAGGTTACGACAAACAAGGCTAAATGTTTCTGGAAATATTCAAAGAAGGACGTGTTTCTTTTTCATCTTGATATGTGTGCCACTTCTTTTAATGTTAATAGGATGATTTTGTTTTGTTGGTTGGCTGTCTACCCTCTCGACCGAAGCTCCAGATCTGTCTTCTTTCTTTTCTGACTCTATCCACAGTTCCTAGCAGCACCTGCAGTCCCGTCTCTACCCATTCCTGGATGTCTCATCTCAGGCTGCTCCACAACTTCTTGAAGCCTTGGTTTTGTTCAGTTGTATTTTTTTTTCAGTCACAAAATGAGGCTAACAATAACTCTACCTCTCAGGTTGTTACGAGGCTAAAATGAGATATTGTATGTTAAAGTGCTTTGGAACCACACATTGTCATGAAAAAAGGTAAGATGGCCACATGGTCCCTGGTGCAGACTTCTGATAAACAGCATGTGCTTTAGGGGTATGCCAACATCCCTTACAAAGACACCTGGGCCTGCAGCCTAATTACCTGGAAGAAAAGCAGAACATTCTATAACTCTATCGTGTTGACTACCCATCATGAATCACAGGCATTGATTTTGGAACTGAGGTTTTGATGACCAGCATTTTAATCCAGGTCATCATGATCAAGTCTGCAGAGACTATGGGCAGAACACAGTGTTTTAGTGCGGTGTCCCTTATGGTGGCAGTTTTCAGTCTTCTTAGAGCAGGTGTCGGCAAACTATAGCCCCTGGGCCAAATCCAGCCCACCATCTGTTTTTACATATTCTGCAAGCTAAGAATTACTTTTGCATTTTTAAATAGTTGGGAAAAAAATCAGAAGGATATTTTATGGCATGTAACAATGAAATGGAATTCAAATGCCAGTGTGTATAAAATTCTGAATTTTATCCATAACAATTGGTGAAGATTTGTTGTCATCTTGTATGTAACTACATAACAGTCTCGATTTCGCCTGTTGGCCCACAAAGGTTAAAATAAGTACCATCCGGTCCTATATACAAACAGTTCGTGGCCCCCGTCTTAAAGCATTCATTCTGCACCTTGAATCCAAGGCTTTCAAAATCCTCATCTATTTGAGCATCACCCATGCCACTTGAGGGAATGAATGTGCTGAGACTCTAACAGAGAGATGAGATCTAGACAGAGAAGGCTGAGACTTGGGGACCGAAAGAGCAGAGTGGTCCATTTGGGACCCAATCAGGATGGAAATGGCCAAAAAGGGAAATGGGGCAGAGAGGAGACGAGAGATGGGAAAAGCTAGCAGAGGAAGAAAGCAACTCCCCAGCTCCCTTGGCCATGTGACCCAGATATGGCTAGACTGTGCGTGTGCCCTCAGTTCTCTTGGTCAGTCTGGATGTTGGACTAGACGCTTCTTTATTCTGTTGTTTGCTTTCATGTGTGAGCAATAGGTGTTTTAATAGGTGTTTTACTGATGCTCTCTCCGAGGAGACAGAGGGGGTCTGCCATGCTGAACATGTAGCATTTCATGCCCCTGCCATTCACCTAGACTTTTCTCTGCCCCGCCCCCACCCCACCCCTACTCTGCCTGGATGGTGCTCTCATTATCTGGCTCCCAGCTCTGAGAACCAGCCGATGCCAGTCTCACTCCCTCGTTCTCATGCCTTCCTTCCAGGTTTTTGGTTTCTCTTTTCCTTCCCTTGCCATTTAGCTTTGTCCTCCCAAAAGCAATCCTACATCCCAACCCTCCTTGCTTAACTCTACCTTGAGAGTTATCAGCAATTTGTCTCCCTGGGGAGTGCGTTATAAACGATGCATGAGTTTGCAGGACCCAGCGGACACTGCGGGTTGCGATGGTATGTGTGAGCACCTCTGGTGGCAGTCAGGCAGCATTGGCAAGGGCTGCTGAAGACAGAAACTGGCTGAGAAAAATGGAGACAGGGCCACGCCAGAGGAGAGGAGAGACAAAAGCAAAAAGAGTCATTTCCCTGGCACCTGCCAAGACCCAGGGCACAGAGCTGAGTTCTGGAAAAAAACTAGAAAGGTGACCCTAGGTGCAACTGTGATCGTGCCAGGCCGGGACAAGGACGAAAGTGCCCTGGTTCCCAGTGGTGTGTGCACACCGAGGCCGTCCCGACGCTGTCAGGGCTTTATGGAGTCTGCAGTTTACATGTGCCGTGTGTGTTGTGCAACATTGCAACATCAGTTAAGCTTCTTAATGTAGCTTTACTAAGAGCGATGGACCCAGGAGAGCTGAAAAAATGCAGGGAGGTGTACAGACCGCCACTGTTTCGTGCAGTGGGAAAATCCACAGAGCCACTTTTTGATGAGGAAGGACGCATTCCCGAGGGTCCAGGGAGAGCGACTGAGCAGGATGAAGTTGGCTGAGCGAAGGCCACCTGTGGCACCAAGGACAGAATGTCACTGATGACCTCCTGACAAGTGCCCTTTCCTGGGAATATTCTATTGTGAGAGAATGAAAGCTTATTCTGCCACCAACTCCTTTAAGCAGAAATGAAGTCTTAGTGAGTAAAATAACACTGATTAGCACGGCACTGCAGAAAAGCCTCAGGGGTCGGATTTCACATCCCCTTTGGACTTTCTCTGCAGGCAGTTAAGCATTCACAAGAAAATCCCTTCTCTTTATGCAGCTTCTTCAGCCGCAGCCTCCTTCGTGAAACAATTTTGAAGAGAGGAAACACAATAAACCACCACACATGTATTTCTCTTATCTGAGATGCCCCTTGAAACTTCCAACTAATCTTAAACGTGGTTAATTTCTCTCTACCTTCATGCCTCAACCATTAAATTAAAAAAAAAAAAAAAAAAGAGGGGGAGAGGTAAAAACAAAACGGAAGTCCCTTGTGTTATTCAGCAAGAGTATGTGATTTGTAAGTTTCTAAAAATCCTTCCAGCCCTGCTTATTTTGACAAAACTACTTAACACTTCAAGCAATGAACTACAGGGCATAAAAGTATAATCTGCAGAGAAACCTTAATCCTCTATAGTAACCTATTTGAATCTCCTCAAACACATTTCAGTGTGTAGGCCTGGAGAATTAAGTCAATTGTTTGATCTGAGAAGAAAGGCAATTAGGACTCACTCTTGATCTTTCTGGTTGAAGTCTAGTCAGGGGCAGCCACTGTTCTCAACAGTTCCATTTGAGACTCCTATTATTATAATAATAGAGGTGAGCATTAGAATTGCTACAGTTGAGAGTCTCCCTGCATTTTCATTACAAGTTGTTTTATCCGGGAGTTTCAAATCATGATGGGCTAATATTCAGCATACAAATGATTAGCTAGTGCAGGTCTGGGTGGTTTTTGGTTTTTTTTTTTTTTTTTTAACTCCTTTAAAACTTCTTCCTTAACCTGACAAATATTTCGCAGAAATGAAAGAAAACTTCCTGAAGCAGCTACTGGGTGATGGGACAGCACTGCTCCTTCACTGCTGAGTTCCTGGCAGAGAAGATCATGGCAGGGGTCTCTTCAAAGGGATGTCTCAGCTGGGTGCAGTGGCTCACGACTGTAATCCCAGCATTTTGGGAGGCTGTGGTGGGTGGATCACAAGCTCAGACGTTCAAGACCAGACTGGCCAACATGGTGAAACCCCGTCTCTACTAAAAATACAAAAAAATTAGCTGGGCGAGGTGGCACATGCCTGTAATCCCAGCTACTCAGGAGGCTGAGGCAGGAGAATCACTTGAAACCGGGAGGTGGAGGCTGAGGCTGCAGTGAGCGGAAGTCATGCCACTGCACTCCAACCTGGGCGACAGAGTGAGACTCCATCTCAAAAAAAGGTGGGGAGGATGTCTCTGGGGCCACTGATAATGCAAGACAGACACTAAGACGCTAGCTGGGGCAGTCTCGAGGGAAAAACTGGGAGTTCTCCCTCATTTGCTCACTCAGAGCACCTCCCAAATATCTACATAGGAACAGCACAGTGACAGTCTAGCTGGAAATGAAAACTGGAGATGTGTTTACATAATTTGATTATGTAAGCTTGAATAGAGATCATTTGTCCACAGCAAAGAATATTAGAGAGTTGTTCCTGGAGATTACGCGAGTCGGAAACTAAAGCCTGTCCCAAGCCACCCGATAGTGCTGTCACTGATGGCTAAGCCTTTCCTTGAGTTTCCGGAGCTCCATCTTGTCATCTAAAGTAATGCTACCGGAGCTGTTATTCAGCTGCTTTGTCCATTTTATATGAGCTCCCTGCCCCAAAGACGTGGAGAAGCCAGAAGACAAGGGAAGACAAGCTCCCCTGCTTCCTGCCAGATTCCACCGGGCTGGTAGAGTCTGTTTTAGCATTTAGTTCCCAGCCAAATCCAAGTGCAGAAATCCAGAGGATGAACACGCTCCTGTCTGCATGGGTCATTCTCTGCCTTAGTCCAAGTTCCTGCAGGAGGGTGGCATCCAGGAAGCGGGAGTTCTGCTTTAGGGCAATTGAGGTTTGTGGTGGAATGGCAAGGAAGAGCCTGGCTCTTTATTCAACAGTGATGGAGAGCTCATGGAGAGCCAGGCACTGTGGTAGGAGGCCATGGTTCCAAGGCAGATCAGCGATGACCTTGTCTTCCAGGAGCCTGTAGCCTAGTTGGGGAAGATGGGTAAGCCACATCTCAGTGTAAAAAATGTGATTCAGCGGGCTGGGCACAGTGGCTCACGCCAGTAATCCCAGCACTTTGGGAGGCCGAGGCAGGCGGATCACAAGGTGAAGAGATCGAGACCATCCTGGCCAACATGGTGAAACCCCGTCTCTACTAAAAAATACAAGAATTGGCTGGATGTGGTGGTGTGCGCCTGTAGTCCCAGCTACTAGGGAGGCTGAGGGAGGAGAATTGCTTGAACCCAGGAGGCAGAGATTGCAGTGAGCCAAGATTGCGCCACTGTACTCTGGCCTGGCGCCTGGCGCCTGGCGACAGACCAAGACTCTGTCTCAAAAAAAAAATGTGATTCAGGAAAGAGCCCATGAATGTACACTGAATCTGGCTTTAAGGTCCAGGGAAAGATTTGCTGAGACCCAAAAGATAAGTAAAAAGTAATCAGCAAGGAGGTGGCCTATTTTAGGCACGGTAAAGTCCTACAGGGAAGACATGCAGAATGTATTTAAATACCTGCAACTGGCCAGGTGCGGTGGCTCATGCCTGTAATTCCAGCACTTTGGGAGGCCGAGGTGGGAGGATCATTTAAGCCCAGGAGTTTGAGACCACCCTGGACAACCTGGCAAGATCCTGTCTCTACAAAAAATAGAATAATTAGCTAGGTGTGATAACACATACCTGTGGTTTCAGCTACTCCAGAGGCTGATGTGGGAGGATCACCTGAGCCCAAGAGGTCAAGACTGCAGTGAGCCGTGATTGTGCCACACTCCAGGATGGGCGACAGAGTAAGACCCCATCTCAAAAACAAAAACAAAAAAATCTGCAACTATTCTGTAAGTCTGGGTTGAATGACTGCTTATGAGGCAATTAATGCCATCACAAGGAATTTGGGTTTATTCTACAGGCTATGGGGAACTCTGGGGTTTTGTTGTTTTGTTTTTATTTTTTGGAAACAGGGTCTTTCCTTGTTGCCCAGGCTGGAGTGCAGTGGCATGATCATGGCTTACTGCAGCCTCAACCTCCAGAGGTCAAGTAATCCTCTTGCTTCAACCTCCCAAGTAGCTGGCACTACAGTTATGTGCCACCACACCTGGCCAATATTTTTTTTTTTTTGTATTTTCTTTTTTTCTTTTTTTTTTTTTAATAATACATATACTTTTTATTGCATTTTAGGTTTCAGGATACATGTGAAGAACATGCAAGATTGTTGCATAGGTACACACATGGCAGTGTGATTTGCTGCCTTCCTCCCCATCACCTGTATCTGGTATTTCTCCCCATGCTATCCCTCCCCAACTCCCCACCCCCTGCTGTCCCTCCCCTTTTTCCCCCCAACAGACCCCAGTGTGAGATGCTCCCCTCCCTGTGTCCATGTGTTCTCATTGTTCAACACCCACCTATGAGTGAGAATATGCGGTGTTTGGTTTTCTGTTCTTGTGTCAGTTTGCTGAGAATGATGGCTTCCAGGTTCATCCATGTCCCTACAAAGGATGCGAACTCATCATTTTTGATGGCTACATAATATTCTATGGTGTATATGTGCCACATTTTCCTGGTCCAGTCTATCATCGATGGGCATTTGGGTTGGTTTCAGGTCTTTGCTATTGTAAACTGTGCTGCAATGAACATTCGTGTGCATGTGTCCTTATAGTAGAATGATTTATAGTCCTTTGGATATGTGCCCAGTAATGGGATTGCTGGGTCAAATGGAATTTCTATTTCTAGGTCCTTGAGGAATCGCCACACTGTCTTCCACAATGGTTCAACTAATTTACACTCCCACCAACAGTGTAAGAGTGTTCCTATTTCTCCACATCCTCTCTAGCATCGGTTGTCTCCAGATTTTTTAATGATCACCATTCTAACTGGCGTGAGGTGGTATCTCAATGTAATTTTGATTTGCATTTCTCTAATGACCAGTGATGATGAGCATTTTTTCATATGTTTGTTGGCTTCATGTATGTCTTCTTTTGTAAAGTGTCTGTTCATATCCTTTGCCCACTTTTGAATGGGCTTGTTTGTTTTTTTCTTGTAAATCTGTTTCCGTCCTTTGTAGATTCTGGATATCAGCCCTTTGTCAGATGTGTAGACTGCAAAAATTTTTTCCCATTCTGTTGGTTGCCGATTCACTCTAATGACTGTTTCTTTTGCTGTGCAGAAGCTGTGGAGTTTGATTAGGTCCCATTTGTCTATTTTGGCTTTTGTTGCCAATGCTTTTGGTGTTTTGGTCATGAAGTCCTTGCCTAC